>JANIJG010007640.1:0-40356 GCA_024611175.1 Megaceryle torquata
TGTAATTGATTAACACGCAAAAAAAAAGTATACAAATATATAAGCAGCATTTTGAGATAAAAAAAAAAAAAAAAAAAACCCAACAAAAAAACCACACCAACAAAAAACAACACTTTGATAGGATATAATACTTGACTCCTTTTTTTTTTTTCCTTATTCTTTGACATTCTATCTCTAAGTTCAGTGAAGGTAAAAGAGGTCTGACTTTCAAGGAGTTAATTATTTCAGGCTAGTAGCTACTGTTCTTCCTGAGTGCAGTACTAAAGATCAGACTGTGTTCGGGAACAGAGACAATGATTTTAACTCAAGTATGACAAGCAATAATGTATGCAGGATAATATCCTTACCTTCATTTAAAATGCACAACTCTGGGACAAAAATGCAAAACACCTTTAAAGGCAATCATAGCTATTCATATTTAACACTTCAAACAAGAGACCTAAAGTGTTGCAGAGGTGACAGTATATTACAGAAAATACCAGCATTTAGACTTGTCAAATTATAAAATAATAAGCTTCTATTTTAGATTTTCTGAAAATGTAATTAATTGTGAAACTCCTTCATAAAGGAACTTTGTGCCTCTGTCAGAGTCTAATGAACAAAATAAAGACATGATATATTATTTGTGTATTTTCCAGTAAGCAACTGCTGAATCATAAACTGCAGAGCTTTCTGTGATGGCTTCTTTTCAGTACAACAGATACTTCAAGTAAGCTCAAATGCTTTATCCATCATCCACTAAGAAATACAGTGAAATGTCATCATTAGTGCTGTAGGTTTGACTCTCAGATATGCAGCAAATTATGTTCCTTTATTTTGCAAAGGGTCATGTATGCAAAAATGCAGTCAACACTCATATAATGACATATTTGTGTATTCATGAATTAAAAGATATTTTTGTGAACAAGCCTCCAAATATGACATATTGATTATATTAACCTTAATAACAATTTTCATAGCCTGATCAAATTCCTGTTAATCAAGAGGTGGGTTTTTTTTTTTTGAAACCTAAGAGACAACAGCCTCTATCAATTCTTCTGTGAATCAATACCTTCTAAAAATGTTTGCAGCCCTGTAGTGGCTGCGTCTCTACATTACACACAAGATAGCAAGAGGTTTCTTCGGGGACTAAATTTCACAACCACAACAAAAAAATCTTTGCTGAACCAGGTACAGTAAAGTCTACTTAACATGCTAGACGAGTAAAGTACATTCAAACTAGAAATTTCTTTTTTCTTTTGCCAAGAATTTTTCTCCGAGCAAATTCTGAATAAAAAGAAAACAAGACTATTTGATATCACCTTGTCCATAAAGACAAGATCTTTTGGAAGGTTCTTTATGGTTCAACATATCAGCTGGTTTTCCTTTGAGGAAAATACAAAATCACTGCTGATGGAATTCACAAAGAATCAAGCAATTTATATAATCAAAACCAGTAATAAGCTAGTTCAAATATAATATTAAAATCCAATGTAAAATAAAATTAATCTGTTGAATTTTAGTCTTAGCTTTAGCCTCCAGGTGTTGTCCCAATGGACTCATTTGAGAAACATGTATTTTAATATAGCCTGAAAGGTCATATACCTAGGAACCATAAATTAATTTATTTTATTTACAAAAGAAGGACAGAAATGAAAAATATAGGGACATTAAAAAATATGTAGGATTCACAGCATATATGTGAATCCTATATGGTGCTACAGCTAAGACAGTGAATATGATCCCTGACTTTAGGTCAATATCAAGTATTAAAGAAACTCTATCAAATCTGCATTTGTTATTATTAAGGCTATTATGAGATCACAAAAGACAGATTTATCAGAAGTGCTAAGGGAGCTATTGTATTCTCTCCTTCATTTCAGCTATATGCTCCTGGATGTGTTGCTGAAAAGAAACTTCTTAAATGCCACATCTGGACTGCAGCTGCATCCATCTTTATGGCTCCAAATTCAGTATCCTTTTTGGAAAAATTACACTGTCAAATTGGAAAACAGTCAGGGAAGTCCTGTGATGGTGATACACCTTAAAATACATCTGACAATGACAGATGGAGATAGTAAATCTATTTAGTTTATTAAATACTACGCAGATATTTCTTGATTCTGCTATTTATATTATTTTCTGTATTCAAAGCCTGGAATACCAAAAAACAGCAGAATATTGTATTCAAGTGTATAAAACACTAGAGATTATTATAAAGCTTTTAAGGGAGGATAAACATGTTCAGCTTCAATTTCACAGTTGTAGTTCAATACATAAAGTATCTCCACTGCTCTGAAACAGAATTATTTGTGGTAAATACCCTTTAATTTTCTTTTGCTTGTATTCAGGACAAAGTTCTAGGGCAAAATATCTGCTTGTTCAATTACAGAAAGTATGTGATTTAGTAACTCTAAAAGTATTGATCAGGCTGTTCAACCATCATGAAATACTTGCTTTGAGATGTTTCTTTTTCTCTGCCATACTTAATATGGTGATTATAAGAATTTTTGAATTCTTACTCTTAGATTTAGTCTTCCATTCTTTTGTCACCTTTCTTTATTCATTGTAAGATTTTTTAATTTTTTAAAACTATGTTACTTCTGTGAATCATGTTGAACATGGAAAGAAGTAAATGTCAATAAGAACATGAAATGTGAGTAAAAAAGTGGTAGATTTCCTGCCACTGCAAACTGCCATTCAATCATGCTATGAACGTGTTATGTATGAATTTTGGGTCTGTCACAATGCATTTCCTACAGATTATTCCTGTGAGGGAGGAAAGGGAGCAGAAAGTAAGTAATTTATAAGAAATTCAGCTAGGAGAACCTGATAGTACCTTTTTTCCCTTATGTCAACTGGTTTACTTTCCTAGGAAAAGGACAAATCTAATGGCTGAGAAAATGGAATAAAGGCAACAGAAAGATCAAAAGCTGTGCGTTCTGCAGTAAAGAACTGTAATGGGATTCAATGACTTACACTAATTTCTGTCAACTTTTCTTTATGAAAAAAAAAGCACAGGCAGTATGTAAAGGAGACATCATATGCAGTAACTTAATTATATGAACAACCTCACATTATTTGGGATTGTAAATAGTGACATGTTCACAGCCACTTCTTTAATGATATCATTAGAGCTACAAAAACCACAAAAAAAATTCCCCCCTTTTTTCTGTTTTAAGAAATATTTCTACCACCCTTTGTGATTTGTTTTTATTTTAAATACTCTTAATAACTCTGTAGTTATTAACTCTGCAGAACACTTGGCCATTGAAATACTCTTACCAGAACTTTTATTGCTATGTCACATAATGTTACTATAACAGACATCTGGTGAATCCTACTGGTAGTCTCCCCCACTTGTGAAAATCAGCCTCTTTATCAGCTCTATCTGATATTTGTAAATTAATAATCTCAAAAAATACCTTCCTTCTTATGACAAATTTCATTACTGGTTTTAGTGACAGACTTTGTTGAAAGTATTCCAAAGCTATGTCCATACTAATGAGTAAAAAGATATAAAATATACATACATATATATCCTGGTCTGTTTTTATCAGTAGATTAAAGCAATTAGAGCTACAGTCCCTACACTTACACTCTGTGCATTTCAAATGTTTTCATTCAGACAAAATTTTAACTAGCGCCCACAGACTGAATAGGCCAATGTGATTTAAAACTGTCTGTAAGATCTAACATGGCTTTGGACTTAGAGGTCTCCTCACCATCTGGGGTGCCCATCAAAATGTCTTTGATGGTACCTGGACTGGAGCTTCCCATGTGATCCATAATGAAATCTATTTTAAACTCACAAAACCCACTCTTTTAGCTCAAAGAAGCAGCAGTAAATGAGCAGCACCAAGGAATTCTTTAAAACAGTATTGCTGCTCCAAAACAAAATACTTATGAAGATATAGACACACCTGGTTGGAATCCTGCTATTCAAAAGCTCAATGATTCCTTAAAAGAATTTGAACAGAGTAATGAGGCATGGCTTCCTTCTGCTAAAACCATACTGCCTTTTCTATAAACATATATTTTCTTTAATTTACCAACTCAAGTTTTTGTTACAGTTGCTCTTTGTTTTCTATATGTCAAAGAAAGTTCTATATGACTTTTTGATTCACACCTGGAGCCATTTAAAATAAAGTTATCATTTCATCTACCAGCTCATGGTCTATTTAAATTGTACAGTACACCTGGTGCTCAGTAATTTCATGTTTGAGTACCTTTAGAATTTGGGGGTGAATACTAACGGACTGGGAAGACTAGATGTACCTACCATCTCTGATTTACTACTATAAATTTTATCAGTTCTGTTATAAAATGTCTTGGCATTTGCTTACTACAGGAGTCCTCAGATTTGTACCCTGTAGAGAAAGGTGCTCCTGAGCTTTTCACAGAGAATTCAGAATAGTACATAACAAATCTTCAAGATTCAAACACAATAGACACAATCACTTTCTCAGCCTAGCACTGCATGCTTAGCTTCTCCTCTCAGGCTTTCCTTCACTGCTTTATAAAGCATTGTTGAAGTTCATGAATACCAGACTTGCATCTGACTAGCTTATAGGTAGCATGAAGACAAGCACAGAGATTCTAGTCATATTAAGAGAGTGAGCCAGACAGCTGGTCCAAATACTGCTGGTATACAAAGCCATGCTTCCTTTCCTATATAGTCATTTAACAACAAATGAAGTCTTATTTTTCATAATATCAAAGATCATTATTGTTATTTGCACATGGATCATATCCACAGAAGAATTGAGAAAATTAAAAATCTGCTTAGAAATTGAAGCCTCAAAATAATCAACTTTTGTGTTCAAACAGTAGTAATAAGATTAGCAACATCAGCAAAGGAAAAAAAATTAGGAATTTATCATTGTGGTTGACAAAATATCAATTCTTACTCATTCATAATGTGTCAGAAAGAAGCCACCTCCAACTAGTGACAACAGTGGTAAGTCTTGGTGAGTCACCAACTGAAGAGAAAGGCATGAAAAATCTGGCATCTGATTAATAAAAGTACTTTTATTTATGCAAAGTGATTATGTGAATCATCAGTTTGGGGGATGATGATGGTATTAATCATATGATGGAGAGGGGTCTCAGCACCAGGCTTGGAAAATGTGTACCTTCTCTCATGTTTGCTTATATTCCCTCCCAAGGAGATATACCCCTAGCTTAACACTAACATCACTATTCCTTGCTGGGAATTCATGCAAGGCAGACTCAGGAACCCTGAAGAGACACCACATAGTATCACTTTCTGAGGATCAGTGGCTCCAGAGCACAGGAGTTTACAGTGAGGACCAGATGGGCACATTTCATGCAAAATGCAGGAGACGTGGGAATTCTGCAGGAGACATGTCAATTCTGCCTTTCTCATTTCAAAACTAACTTTTCAACTAGGTCTGATCCAGAGAACTGTACTTTTGCAAGAGTTAATGAAACTGGCTAAGCTACAATAAAATATATGCTTCTACTATTCACCTGATTATGAATATTTCCACATTGTAGATCACTGTTTGTTTTACTGCAAGTCAGATACATTAATAAACAAGATATTCTACCAACTCCAGTATTACAGGAAATATATGTCTTGTCTCCTTCACACAAACTCTGTATTTAATCATTCTCTAGTTTTTCCCCACCTTTTAATTCCTAGTGTAAGTAACTCATGTAAGTGTGCCACTACACTGTTTGCCAACATCTGCCCACCTCCTTTCCTCACCTTTTGGCACTCAGTACTTTTTTTTGGGAGTTACTATGCAATGGTATTCAAAGCCTTCAGTCAGGATGAAAGTTCCCTTACTTCCATAGCCATGTAATGAAAAGCAACTCTTCCCAGAATATTAGATAGCATGTGTGGAATAAAGAAAAAAAGTAGGGTAGTAAAGTGCTAAAGTTGTTACATGGAAATAGTACAGAGCTTCATTACAAGTGAATCAGAGTTTTATAAATAGATCAACCTCTTATAAGAAAGATAATAAAATCTTTTTAAATTAGCCTTGTGTTTCTGTTGATACACTTCAGAGCAATGATGGCCTCAAGATCCCTTAATGCTTTCTAAAAAAACATGCAAGATCACACAAGAAAAAAAATAAAGTCCGTTTAAATACACTTTAAAAGATGTCAATTTGTACATGTTAGGGGAGTAAATTACAGATATTGTGTTAAAATTTTGGTTTTGTTATTTCTGAAATGATGCAATTAGACTCCAAGGTGAAACTCAATGTTACATTATAACTACTTCTAGTAAGTAAAAAAATCACTCAACATCTACAGTTAATTGCTGTTAATCTGGTCTTTGAGATGTACCAGTATGAAAACAATAATGGTTTTTAATAACAAAGAAATGGATAAACTACTGAGAGAAAAATTGAAACATCCATGGAGTCTAAGAGTGTCCACCCACATTTCTTTATAATTCTCATCAAATTACATGACAGAAAGATGTTCCAGATCGATGTATGAAGTAAAAGTGAAGACACAGAAAAGACCCTTTAATGTTCCTTAACTTCTCATCTTTACTGTTATTGCATTCAGTGAAATATGTCTCAAGGTAAATGTAAATCAGTTTTCAATGGTAAAAAGCTTGTTTGGTAACCAGTGAGGTCAACCAACTCGTTGTCAGTTCTCCACAAATACACACACATCCCCAAAGTAACATTATTGCATATGCACCAAGTAGCTGGACAAAATGACCCCCAGAGGTCCCTTCCAACTTCAACCACTCTGGGACATCCAGTGTGAATTATGCGTTTCTCTTTAATTTTAGAGTTCACTCCTCATGAATACAGCTATGTTTACTTGGACGAGAACTAAACAAAGTCCTTAGGAAAAGGAATAAAATGTACTCCTAAAGAAATAAAAAATACCTAAGTCTTTGTAGCTCCACCCACTACATTTTATGCTAAGCTAAATATTTAAACAAACGTTCAACAAGCTCATCAGAAGAGGCTATGCAATCATTGTCACTCAAAATCTTCAAAATTATATTGACTATTCAAAAAAACCCAAAACAACAAAACACACTAAAACCCAGCAAAGACTTTAAACAATTTTTGGGGACAAATCTCAGACTAAAGTACAGTAAGACACAAAATTGGATGCTTGTCCTTTTATCCTTGCCTTCAAGTCATCCCTCTTTAAAATTCTCTTCAAGGGCAATGGAAGAATAGGATGCCAATTTCTGCTATCAACATGGTCATGGAGTAAACAAGTCTCCACACCCCCATATTCTTATCTTCTGTCACACAATAGGATTTTTATAACCTTCCCTTCCACCTCTGTCTCCATACCATATGCACATAACTAGGCATTCTGGATTTAGGAATTAGAAGGGCTGGCTTTCATTCTATATTATTTACTCCCCTGGATTACTCCTTCCAGGTGTGAGAGGTTAGCCTTAGTTAGGACAGTACACTGGATGGTGGGGTGAAGCATATGATTCCCAACCACTGTTCTCTGGCTTTTGGGGAAACAAGAACGGTGCAAATGTGCAAGACTGCTTAGTTCAATGAGGTAAATGTATACATAAGAAGAGAGACATTTACAAGCAATTGTTCAATCCTTGCAGATTCTACAACACCATTTGTGAATTTGAAGTGTATATGCACAACAGAGTCAAAACTTACTGATTTGGAATGGCAAAGCTAATACAGTACATGCTAAGGAAATGCATTAGAACAGTAGTTAATCATAATAAGTTATTGATAATGATAATTATATTGGATTGAATAACTATATTTTGAGTTTATGTGTCTTATACAAACCATCTGTGGTGGATAGATACTGATGAATAATCCAAGGCAGAAGAAAGGATAAGCACAATTCCCACATTAGGTAGAGGTTCATCATGGGAAACTGTTACCTATATGTGTCCAGATTAATAACATTTTCACTGGTCTTTAATAAAATAACAAAAACTTTTCAAACCTTTCTGTAGCTGCACTATGTACCAAAGAAATACATTTTTAAAAAATTATTTGCTTGTAACAATATGAAAAGACAAGAGTCATCAGAAAAAAAAAAAAAAAGTGTAAAGATATGTTGAAAAAAAATGCTGATTTTCAATGGGAAACACTGATTCTTGTAAATCACTAAGTTAGAACATAAAAATGTGAATTAGGATGATCATTTACATCAATGGAACATTGTAAAACACACTGAAAGACATTCTTGTCCTGACAGAAGAAAAAATAATTGCATCCTCCACTGAGTGATTTCCTGTAAGTTTTGCCAGCAGCTTCCAGTTATATGTTCCAATACTAGGATTTTTTTTTTTCAGTACTAAGAATAGTAATTTTACACTTAAGTTATTTTTTCTCAGTATAGACACATAAAGATCCAAATGTAACTTCATCATAAAATTCTTTTTGACAGGGATGAGTTCACTCTCTGTTATAGACTAGAAGCAAATAATCCAGTTTTAGAATTCCCTGGCAAAATGGAAGAAAATGTAATCAATATTAAAGTAATTTCACCTGAAAGTGTTTTTCGTTGCAAGACAAAGACATAACAGCAGAAAAAAAAAAATAGATATATAGCTGTTATTTTCCAGAGGCTTCAAACTGTGTATTTTAAAGGATGGGATTATTTTTTAAGGAGGTTGGAATAGGAGGTTTTTTCAGTCTTGTTTTTTTTCTTACCTTTTTTTGGATATTCACTACTCAGCTGCATACCAGAGTGTTTTATGCCTCTCACTGCATTATATTCTAGTCTAGCTTTATCATTAGCATAGAAAACTTATATTAAAAGTTTGTACTCGATTTGTAAATTCCTCTAGGGTGAACTGGATTTGTTTTGTATTTATGTAAAGGTGTTCTTAAGCCAATGGTTAAATACATGACAGTGACTCGCGTGTGATCAGTTTGTAGCTTCAAAGAAAATGAGTATCGTGTAAAGGAATTTCTTTATTACACTACTTCCTTCATATTTTTTACATCAGCATCTTTTCAGTAACACCTATGAAAATTCTTATATGAATCTCACAAAATGAGAAAGTATTTGTGGTCATCTATTCACAGATATGACAGCAGAGAACAACCTATACAGAACTTCATAACAATTATGACCTGTAGGGCTTCGCTATTATGTTCAGAAATGTCTCTGGGAAAAAACAAAACAAAACAAAACAAAACAAAACCCCAAACCTGTACTTTGCTGATGATTTCTTTAATTATTATTATTTTTTTATTTTTGTCAACCATATTTACTACTAGCATAGAAATGTACCTACAATGTAAATTAAACTAGCTAATATTCAGCTACTGCTTTGACTTTGAATTGCTGAAATCCATTGTCAGAAATATAGATGTATGACATTTTTAAGAAGGTTCCAAGAGAGGGATAAGCATTTAAGAAGTATCTTCATATGTATGGTACCTGTCTTCTATTTGAAGTTTCCATCTACAGACAAATCTGGCCTCCATGGCCTCTTACCAAATAGTACAGCTTTCCCCATAAAATACCTGGAATAGTAACATTCTAATGGATTAAGTGGTAAATTATGTTAGTTTTAAGCATTACTTTATCATTTGATGAACATTGTCTCAGATTTGCAGGGCCCAGGTACTGGGCACAATTACTTTAATTCATTATTTATTCTATGAAAACATGCAAAATGTGTTTCATGGCCAAAAGCCAGTTAAACATATGCTCATTACAGTTCTCCAAGCTTTATTCTGGCATTATCACAGAGTTTAAGAAATAGTGAAAACAAATAATTGGTACTGAAAGAACAAATGAGTGGGTGGACAGAAGGTACTGAACAACTAATTAGATGATTTTAGAAAACTTTTGGATTATTTTATATCATTAATTTGCTCAAAATTTTGGTTCTTCCTAGTCTACACTCATCATCTGTCTTGTATTTCTAGAAAATAATTGAAGCATAGTTTTCTTCTATGATGTTTTTTAGAATAGTAGATCATTAAATAAATATTTTATTTTATTTTTTTCAATAATTTAAAGGGGTAAACAATGTCCACTGCCAAGGGATTGAGCCATACTAACTACAATAGGCATTTGGGGTCCATGTAATGGGCTCCAAAGTCAGATGAGCTTTCCTTTAAGAAATTCACAATCCACTACAAGAAAAGTGCACGTGGAAGAAAAACAGTTCTTTTATCTCACTTGCATTATCAACATCATTCAAAGTCACTTTTTCTTCTCCTGGGCAGGCTAGAAAGACCCAGTACTGTCAGAGGTAGCCAAATCCTGGGAGTCATTGTTTTCTGTTCCCAGCTCTAGGCAGCCATGACACTGGGTAAGGATTCCTGAGGGGCATGGGGATGGACACACGCATGCCCATGTGGCTGGCCACCCAAATCTAGATAGATAGTAGAGCCTTTTCCAGCACACACATGAACAACATATGTAACCATGAAGAACAGATAGTACAGTCCTGTTCTTCCTCTCTGTCTGATTGAGACTGAAGTCCACTAGTAGAATAAATATGCACACAACATGGGTCTTCTTGGTAACTTGCATGAATAAATTTATACAGAAACCAGACAACAGACCCTATTCCCTGAAATTGCTGGGCCCTGGACCTATGCGTTCCCGAGGTTTGTGGTCACACTCTAGTGGCTGGTATATTACCTGCCAGGTAGTTAGGCTTGTATTTCACTACTCTTCACATATACATGCAGAACAGAGAAGACACCCAAATAAAAGAAATTGCATTTAATAAGACTATACAATAGTCCACTGTGATCAAGCATAGGGCTCAGTCAAGTAAGTGTGCTGACCAGCAATTTGTTCACACTCATCTAGCCCCTTCTACCCCTTTCCTTGATTATTGCCTTGCCTTTGGTGTTTTCTTAAGATATCCCATAATAATTCTCACATATTCCTACCATCCCTTAAAATATTCCATCACAATCCCAAAATTCTGAACTAGTTTCTAGACTGAGATTAAAACATTTCTTCATTTATACTTTTCTGTTATGCATGTCTGAAGCATTAGTATGACATTTAGTTATGGAAAAATGTCTTCACCATTGTATGCACAAGAACAAGAGAAAGACTGGTAATATAAGTAAATATTGTCAAAGGTAAAATTAAAGTGAAGTGACTCAAGCACTTTTATAGCAATATAATAGAGAGGACATCCATGCTTTGGGCTGTCTCCTCCAGGATCTATCTAAGGAATAATGGACACTTAGACTGTATGAGCAGTTGCATCCTATGGATTAAACTATATGCTTCACCAGAACGATCTTTAAGCTTGCCAGACTAAAACACTGGCACAGGTTCTACAGTGGAAAGCAAGCTGACTCCCCCTCGAATACTCTCAACAGGATTCCCCCCCAGGGGCAACCTATTCAACACATTACAATTATCTGTTTTAGTAATAAGACTTAGATAATTTGAAAAACATTATTGATTTATTAATGATTGCAATCTTTAGCCAATAACTAAATTATTGTATCTTGTATGACTTTTCAGAACTTGTAGTAAATTTACTCAGTTCCATGCCTGAAGCATTTGCAAATTTACTTTCTCAACCTTTTTCCTAAAATCTATAAAAAGTATTAAAAGCTGGTTTATTCCATCAAATTACATGATTCATGAATCCTGTACACAAAAGTCACATTAGGTAGGAAGGCCAGAAGTCTGCAAAGGCCTTGTGCTTATTTCTTATTAAGTAAATACCAAAATTCCTGGAAGGAAGAAAAGGTGGAAAACACTTGTGATGTATTAAGACTGCAATTAAAGCATGGCAACACTCTCTATTATTAGTAGACACCTGTTAGCAATCCCAGTAGGAAGAAATTAATTAAAAAAAAAAAATGTATGCTTTCCTAGGTCATTATATTTATTATATTACTCTCCATTTGTTCTAATGTTGATATCAATGGAGGGAAATTGTGGAGCATAAATGGAGAGAATTCATGTTTAAAGGGCAAAGTAATAACTGTTCTCCTTGTGCCAGAAAAGTCGAACTTGAGAACTCTGGGGTGATGACAAAGTAAATTGCACAAATAAAAGCCAACATAAAATGGAAAGTAGGTTGAGTGACCTGTGTAAGGGAAAGCGCAAGGAAGCACCTTTGTTGACAAGGAAAGATATTAATTTTGCTGTCAGCTGTGGTGTTATTGCAACTCAGGGAACAACCAAGGAAGAATGAGTAGATGAAATATCTAATTCTATTGAGAGTGACTGCGCAAGTAATCATGAACTGCAGTAAGAAACAGTCGATCAAAATTATTGCTGTTACATGCCTGGAAATTGTTCACCAAAATATAACATTAGTGAATTTGTAACAGGCCAGTCTGCACAAGGTTGATAATAAAAACATTTTTATGACTCAAGTTTGGAACTGTAAGAGAGAGACAGCCTGGCAACCTGTTGCATGTCAAAAGATCTCTGTTCCTGTGTTGAACCTCACTGACATAATAACCTCAGAGCAAATAGAAAAGTTTCCAAGATTCAGGCTAAATGAATATTTCAATTACAGAAGTAATCTTTTAAAACCATTGCTCAGCAATCACTTGTTAAAGTATTAAATTTTACTCTATCACTGCAGTAAGTGAAATAGGCTTTCAAAATGTGGGTCTGCATACACCTGTGGGTTTTCTGCTCCAGCCTTTTTTTTTTCACATGGGATGGTGATGAATACCACAGCACTACATCAGAGTGCATCTGGAGGGCACAGTGAGGTGACAGGAGTTGGTTTGTCACCTCTGATGTCAAGTCTGGTGATTATTACTCTGAACTCAACCACTACTCAAAAGATCCATGCTAATTATACACTCACTAAGCATAAAAATATCAAATTAATAATAATTAAAAAAAATCCACAAACCAACCAACATAACAAGAACAAAAAAAAAACCCAACCAGCAATTGCTATATGTACATGTCAATAAAAATATACATGCATGCATTGGTATGATGTTCTAATGAGATGCAGTGTTACTGCAAACCTTGTAGTACTTCTTCATGTGTATCCAAATTAATGTCTACACCTATAGTTTATATATAGCCACTCCTATTTTCCTCAAACAATAAAGATCATACAGGTAACACTCAAATATGTATATCTGACTTCTTTTTGAAGCTAAGTATATCTGACTTTGAAGCTAACACACATAGATTATTTGATTCTTCACATTTACCAGTAAAATATTGCATGTTTGAAGCTGTCACTTTATTGTTAATCCTACTTAAGCAAACTGTATTAAAAAACCTCTGAAAATAATTCCAGTGCTACTTATCCCCATATTTGCCAGTATAATCACAGATTACCTTAAGGTAATTTCCTGTGAAATGTTTACTTCCTACATCCCTTGCATTCAGCAATCTGCATGCTGCTTAAATAGACTCTAGCTACTACTCCTTGAAAGCACACAGAAAGAAATTTTCGTTCTCTAAATAGAAAAGTAAGACAAGAGAAAAGGTTAAGGATTGAGCTGTCCCTGATTTACAACAGCCACATCCTGACACTGAAAACTATGACATTGTTTTAGACACAGAGTTTCAATTCATTGTACGGAGGCACACACATTGATAATTTGATAATTACATTACAAAAATCATATGCATTTCATATGTCATTTATATTTAAACAATATTGTGAAGTCATGACACATCACAGAGTGTTCATCATCCTCATACATTAGTCATTGTCTTCTTTCAGCAGCTGTAAATAAGCTGCAATTCTTTACACTGAAATGCAGCAACATTTCCATGCCACAGACAAAATCAAATTTTAAACTTGCCAATTAGTTGCATGAAGCACATGCCTTTTAATGGTGATGCAGAAACAAAGTCTCACTTGCTGAGACTAAGAGCAGCATGTTCCTTTGAACTCTATATTACTTATGATTTCAGATATTCCTGTTGAAAAATACCCTTTAAAAGTCCCCAGTAGTAACTGTGGATAGTAAGAAACTTAACTGAGACCAACCCAACTGAAACACAGATCCCATATAGACTCCCACTGTTTAAGTTTGAGATTCAGTCCCACCATCAAGTTAATTTTATTTTGTGTTGTTTTCTTTATTGCTAACTTGGGAACAGTGAGTTTCAAATTGCTCTACTTTGCTTGTATCTCAAATTAATTGGAAAACAAAATCAGTGGAGAATGATTTAGTGAAAAGTCTTATTGCAGATACCATAATTTTTTTATAGAAAATATTTATAAGATGTATCATTACACAGAGACTAGACAATGTGTTTTAGGGGAATTAAATGGACATTACTTCATCCTAAAAGTAATGAATGCATCAAGGTTAGGATGCATATACACCTGCTCAGAAGTTACTACTTGCTAAAAAGCAGGTTTTTTCCTTTTCAGTACTTACATTCTCTGATGCCCCAGATGCTGTGTAGTCCCTGGTAGTCATGCCCTCCCTACCTCATCCTAAATTAAATGCAACTGTACAGTTATAGTCATTTGGCATAAAATCAAAAATTGCATTTAGAAAAGAAGAATATAAAAGTCAAGGTGACCTACCTGTTTATACTCTTTAATGTATCAGCATTCAGCACAATAAAAACTGTTCTTTCAGCTATATTTCAAGGCATTTCTTATTAATAATGTAACTGAAGATGCATTCCTTTTATAAAGCACTAATTGGATGTTACTTCTGTCCAGATTTCTAGTCACATGAAAATTATCAAGTAACCTTGGACATTTGTACCTGCTTTTATATAAACCTTTCAATTAGGAAAATATGTATATATCTCCAAGTGTAAGTCAATTGCTTATGTTTTGCTCTTATCACTTGTTTCAGAGACATCACTTTTCTCAACTGCTTTGCATTTCCTAGCAGATAACAAGTGTTCCCAGTAAAATTATTCTTTAATTTAACAATGAGTTATAGTAAACATCTAAATGACTTCTTTCAGCATTATGAAAACATACCACTGTATTTCTATATCTGATGGTCTTTTTCAACTGGAACTAAAAGCATCTGAACCTTGAATTATATCTTCTGGATTTTACCAGAAAGTATTAAACTACAGGAAATACGTTGCAGTGCAGACAGAAAACAAACATGTAAGATTCACGTAGTAAAAAAAAAAAAAAAAAAAAAAAAGTTTTATCCAGTTTAACTAGAAGTAAATGTTCACACAAACTTTTCACACACATATTAAAAAACCCCCTGTTCCTTACCAAATTTCAGAGACCAAAATCATGTAAGTGCATTGTCACTACAACAGACTTTTGTTATGAAATACATGATAGTGTCAGAAGATCCTACTCAAAATAATACTGGACTATTCACATGAAAAAAATGTTTAGAAATATCATAAAGCTACATTGAAAATTAAATATTTTCTCCTTCATGGAGAAAAAATATTGCTTTGAATATCATCTTGAATTTTCTATGACTATAATTTTTGCAAAGTAAAAGAAATGACAGATATTTTGTTCACATTTACTGCTACTCCCAGATTTTCGAATATCTCAAAAAAAAACCAAACCAAAAAACATACAACTATGGATGACTAATCAATGAAGGAGCAGCAAGAAAAAAGAATCATTCTTTGAAATTTGTCAATACAGATATTACATCTGCAAAGAAAATTTTCAATCATAATTGGAGGAAAAAAAGTGCTGGAACTTTTCCTTAATAAACAGCAGGATTTAATTTTCAAGCTATTGTTTCAGAAATAAACCTCTCATTTATTCAGGAGGAGAAATGAAAAAAAAGAACTTTTTGTGTATTTCCTATAAAATTATTAACTGCAAGTTAAGACATTTTGCTTCTCTTTCAGATACCTGTAAAATTATACTGTCCAACATTTTGAAGCAAAGAAATAATTCTCACTTTTAGCTTTTATAAAACAGCTGTGCATGATTGCGGTAACTGGAGCTCATTACTTCTGCATTTTTTGTTTCACTTTTAGTTACCAAGGGAAATCTAATCAAACGTTATTATAAGAAGATTTCACTATAAATAATAAAATAGAAAAAATATACTTCCTCTCAGGCTTGCTTGTCCTGAGAAATTATCTGTCAAAAAACCCACAAAGAGGTTTTTTGGGTGGAGGGAAGTGTGCATTAAAGCAAAAGTTGTCCTTTGGAAATAAAGAAGAAAGTGGTATTATGAATTCTTTGTATATTCAAAACTTGTCTGGATATGACCCTGAACAGCATGGGCTAACTTTGAAGTTAGATCCAACTTTGAGGTTTACCCTGCTGTGAGCAGGAGCTTGGACAGGCTGACCTTCAGAGGAGCTTTCCAACCTAAATTATCCTGATTCTAAGCTTGGGAAATAGTATCCAGAAAAAAAAAAAAAATAAAAAAATAAATCAGAACTAAATAAGGACATAAAAAAAAAAAAAATCCTTATTAAACTTTCAACCAGACTACAACATGAAACTCTCAAAATATTAAAGTGTGATTAAAGAAATGTATATTAGAAATCAATTTTCAATAGTATTTCTATACAATATGGATTTCTTAGCATTAAGTTTATCGCTCTTTTTAGCAATGTATGACTGATTAAAAAAAAAAAAAAAAAAAAAAAATTCAACTGCCCAGGCTAAATAAAGATCTCTGGGTCATTTGTCCTTGCCCTAGGCATGTTTTTATTTTTACTTACAAGTAGACCATTTCTGTCAAAATATTTGATATAAAATTTTCACACATAGAGAGAAAAAGTAAAGTCCTGTGAAATGGAAATCTCTCTGGCATCATGAAAACAGAGAATACTTCTGAAAGTTCAAACATCCATCCAGTGCTACATTAAACTGGTTAACTGAATGTACTGTAGATACAATAAATTAGAAGAAAATCATTAAATACTTGAATTGTGGATTAAAAAGAAAATTTTAAATTACACATTCTGCAGTAATTTTACATAACAAAAATATATCCAAATGCTGTCAAAATATTTTCAAGCCTGCAGTAATGTCTCATATATTGGGTCAATTATTTATATTATTAAATTTAAATATTTTATCATTAGAAGGTATTAGTCAACATGAAAAAGGTCTATGTAAGTTACAATAGAAGGTACATTATTTTAACTGTGCAGAAAATTATTAACTGTCACAACATAAAGACTGGATGCTTAGGATATGCTTGTGTGTTGTAAAGAGTCCTAATACTGACTCATCTAATTTTTATTCTCTTCAGGAGTGGTTTGAAGAAAGCCTGCCAACATGCCACCAACTCCACTTGCATTTTAAAAATTCATTGAAAACTGAAATATTTAAAATTAATTGTATTTGTCATAGCTTTTCTATAAAGAGTGTTGTTCTTAATGAGCACCTTTTTTTGGCACATAAAAGATTTTTTGGCTCCAGAATCATATTAACTTACAGATTTTTTCCAAATACTACCAGACTACCAGCAAAATCTAATCAGCAGTGTTTTCAAAAGTACTTTCCTTATCAAGCAATAATTATTTAATTTATTTAAGGATCTTTTCTGTGTGAAAACCCATAAAATGTTTCACAGAACTCCATATGAATGGTACCTATGAATTATTCTTATTTCATTTTGAACTGAACTGACTCCTTAGACTTGTATTTAGATACTATTACCTCCAAGAAAGCCATGTAACTTTTATTTTATACCATAATATTCAAACATCTTAGTAAAGATTTTTTTGTTGTTGTTGTTTTTGTTTTCTAACATGTAATCTCATGCTCTTGAAAATGGTAATCAGTATTTTTAATAATTATGATTTATGTCCTTTATATAGAGAAGACTATTAAATATAATACAAAGACAGTACTACAAAGGTAATGCTTCCTACTCCAGTTCATCAGATCATAATATATTATGAGAGTACCCTTTTTATTGTTTTAACTCTCATTACATAGTTATTACCACACTGCTTTGTTCTCCTCGTATCCTGATAAACCTTCATGACATAATTTTAGGTATTATATACTCCTTAACTTATCTCCTTCTGAAGCTCTGTCACTTAATGGAGGGGTTCCTCTACCTGGGTGCACCTCCCACAGATGTGCTCTCTGCTGCTGTCCAGTACTCATATAAGAGCAGGGCACACCCTACAGCCCGATGCCTGAGTAGCAGCACGTTCCCATCAGAGCTCTGTCTACAAAGCTCCATCAGTTGTGGCAGGTGCAGAGCTTAGAAGAGCCATGGCTTTCTGCCAGATGGAAACCATTGTTCCCTACTTGAGCAGGCAGAGCTTCAGTGCCCTTCCTGCATGCCTTCCCACAAGAACTGCCATGCCATACGCTTGATGACATGCTGCAGTGTGTTTATCCACCCTGGTTGTTGGTGCTCCCCAGAAGCATCTTTTCTATGTAGGGAGGGCTGGGCTGTCATTGCTCTTCACCCTGTCAAAGTCTCATCAGCTGCTGTTGCACACGCTGCAGGCTTTCAATGAGTCTCTTAGCTCCCCATGAGATTCCCCCACTTTTGGAAAACTTATTGTGCACTGCACCAGAGCATTCTGCTGTGGATTGTGCTGGTGCTGAAGATGATCACCTCTGCAAGTGAATTTTTTTCATTAAGATTCCTGTTCATTTACCACTTGCTCAGTTTAATTTGAAAACCACAAATTTTCAAGGGGAAAGAAATCTTGTAGACCTGGCACAGCACTTTGAAATAAGAAAAACCCCTATGAAACACTGAATTCTGTCTCAATTAAATACATAATGCAATCCATAAGTCTTAATATTATTTCAAACTTCTAACAAATCATTCCTTTAATGATGCACATGAAAGGAAAAAATATTCTGCTGCTGACGGATTTTTCAATGGTGACGTATCTCAGATACATGCCCTGTATGTAGAGGAAGAGTAAGAGATTGATGTTACAGTTACAAAACAATAAAAAAATATTGTTTATTGGCCTCCCATACTTTTAAATTAGTGAATTTTACTCTGATGCACAGATAAATAGTTTCTGCTTTCTCTCTTTGAGGTGGTTACATTTCAGTGATTAAAAGCAAAATATGTTTATCTTCTATAGTAAGATGAGAGTTTGTGGGGAAAACACTGTACAAAAAAATAATAATATATGTCACATTTATTGTTATTTTGAGAACTGAATTAAGTCAGGTTGCTAGTGTTCTCAGTCTCAGGACCCTTCTAGGTCAAAGCAACAACATAGGTAATCTTACAGTCACTCTGACTACAGTATATGAGAGTTTGTGTTCTGTATAGCTATTTTATTTCTGCTCTGAAGGTGGTGCTGGTACCCCTTGGAGCATTTACACCTCATATGGTATTCTGCTGGAAGTATTTTGGAGGAGCATCATCCCTCAACACATATCTACTCTCTGTTCTTAAGAACAATACCCAGAATAGAAGTCGCTCAGTTTTAAACATTTCACATGTGATGCCAGAGGGTTTTACAGATTCCATCTACTACATTTGCAGATACATAACTTTAACTTTATTGTGATCAACTTTCCTAGCTCTTTGGCTCTTTGATCAGCACATCAAAATACTCACATTACCTAGAGCTACTAAACATATTTCTTCCCATAAGAAAAAAAGAACAAGGAAACTCTGACAAGATTTCTCAAGTAGAATAGGGCAGGTGTTTTTCAGAGCTCTACAACCAGGTCAGGTATGATCTTGTTTCCAGGTGACTACCAGGTCACTTAGTCATGTCAGTGAAACCTAGAAGTATTCCTAAACTTGATATTCAGATAATGTACCAGCTGCTGACTCTGCTACATGACTTAGGCCTTTCAGAGAAAACACATTTAACACCTCCAGTTTCCTGAGCTGACCATTCCCTCTTCACTGGAACTTCATTTAAGTCTTCAGTTTGCAGATGACATTTCATATATGTAATTTATGAACACCTGTTACCATGAAACTATATTACTTTGTATAACTGCTTACATTAAATGTAAGATTTTAAAGTCTGAAGCAGTTACAAAAATATACTTAAAATAACTGTATCTTCCAGGTCCATCAGTCTGAATATTTTACTCTTGCATTGATATTTAACTTCCACACATAAAAAAACCTCTGTGTATCTCAGAGGTTTATTGCACTGTTAAATATTATAACCTCTAGAAAAAGCTACATTTAGAAATGTCACCGTTTAAAAAGAGCCTAATATAGCTTAGAAAAAAATCTATTGCTAAAAGAGGGGGCAAACACTCCTTTGATTTATTTCTGTTTGATTTTTCTTTAAGAGGTAAATTAACATAATGAATCAATAGGATAACATTGAAGCTTAAGGATATCTAATGATCCCTGAGAACAGCTTAAAGAAATGGGTTGTATACAGAAAATTTCCAATACATGCCAAGGTTGCAGAGTGGTTTTGCACAAGAAAGCAACTCTGCAATACCAGAATTGCTACACTCTCTAAAATCTATCACAGCCTTAGATCTGCTTCTACTTTTAAAAGTTATCACAGTTCAGAATTACTGTGAAAATTTCCAATTTATTTTTCTTAGAATTCTAATTCCTGGAATGCTTTAAAAACTGTGACAGTGACAGCACGGTTTCTTGATGACTGTATTGTGAAAATGTGAAACATAAAAGCTAGAATAGTAACAGAAGGCACAGATATATTAATCAATTTTTACTTTGTGCAAGTACATCTTGACTCAAGCTTAACATGCATAAAGACAAAATAAACTTCCAGAGAATAAACCACTGTGATTACGAATGACATTATTTCTGTGAAGAACTACTGAATTCTACTTTCTCATTGTTCCATCTCAGTAAACAATGTTACAAAGTTTTTTGACCTACTTGTAATAGAAATAATAATGAAAACTCTTTTTAGGTCATTGAATAATTGCTATTACTACTTTTTCAAAAGGGAAATAAAAAAGCAGGTTATATTAATTAATGCTTAATTAAAAATCATCTCTAGCTGAAAAAATTACAGAGTGACATATTTATATTGTTCATCATAATGCTATGAAAATATATCCTATTACCAGGAACTTTCAGACACCATAATAAAACACTAAATAATCTAATAACAAAAATCTACAGTGACCTCCTAGAAACAGACAGAAACTTTAAAGGCTATAATTATTGTATTATTGAAATTTGAAATCAGATAAAGCAGCACCAATACTTAAGTTTTCTGTCTGAATTCTAGTGCACAGGAGAGAATAACTGAGCAGACAATTATAAATAATAGCTTACCAATAAGTTGATGTGAACTATATTGATCATTATTCCTAATCTTAAGCACATACTGTAAGTGAGGAACAGGTTTATTTTTATTCTTGATAGTATTTCTGTCACTTTTTCAGTCTTAAAAAAAATAAAATAAAATCCAGTCATAATCACTTATTCATGTCTGAGATAACATCAGAAAGGCCACAAATCTTACTGTATTCAGCAGACCTGCTGAGCACTCCCTAATTACTAAATACACACAAAAAAGATAGATTTTCTGAAGATCACAGAAGTGAAAACATGGCAGTTTTACTGATCACTATTTAATAGAAATTATTCAAATATTCTCTAATATCTCTGTAAAGCTTTGAACAGTATGTCAAATGAGGAAAGAATAAGCTACTGAACATATAATTAATTAGTCAACAACCAGGCATTTCTGTTGATGTCACATTCTAAAAAATTAAGTCAATTATCACTAAGCAAACTACAAAGTCAATGTTTGGTCATTTTTAATTCTAATCTTTTAGCATATCGAATACGGTCCATGGCAGAGTCCTCCTAAATCATGGATACCAAAATGTTTTAAAATATAAATAAAAAAATGTAAGAAGGAGAAACAGTAAAACATGTATGAACCAAATAAGAATTTTGAACACTGATGTAGGAAACAAATACTTGAAAGAAAATTAATTTATTTGAGAAACAATTCATGCTACAGCTACTGGTAGAATGGGCTCCAAATCATGCCACTGACCACAAAAAAAAAACATATCCCCAAGAGCTCACTTCAGCACTGGAAGAGGAGAGAGGCAGAGGGAAGGAGAGAAGGAGGCTCTTCTAGGAACAGATACACAAACAGAGAATATGAATTTTAGGTATATTCTCATCCCCCCTAACTACTTCATACCATTTCTCCACCTGCATTCAGTCTCTTATTGTAGAATCTACTTTCATAGGCTTCCCATCAGACTTAAGTAAGTGCTACCCTAGGCTCTGTGTATCAGTTTTTCTCAATTCTCCCTTGCTGCTCTTCCAATTTCTTTATTAAGCTAGTAAGAGTCTTCTTTATGTCACTATCTTCTGAGCAATTAGCCCAGCTGTTCTTCATCTGAGGCAATGAAGTTCCATTGTTTTCCTCTCCAAATCCTAGGCCCAGTCTACCTCAGCATTATTTCGGTTGTCATCCCAGTCCCTTCTATGCTCTTTGTTACTGTATCTTGTGGTCCACCTCTTGTTCACTAACAGATAAAAAGTTCTTTTATTTCTTTAAGATGTTTGGTTTCACTGTAAGTGTATAAAAGATATGTGCCCACACTGACACAGTTTTTTCTGGGTATGGAGTCCTTTTGTCCAGACTCTCAACATTGCACTACAGAAATGCAACTTTTCTGGGCTTCTTTTTTTTATTTTTTTTTTTTCCAAATTTTCCATTCCTCTTTTTTTTCTGGCCTCATAAACAAGCTGCTGGTTAGATAAGTGAGACAAACCATCCAGCTGACTGTATGTGCAAGCATCTTAATGATGGTTACTGGTAGTAAGCAGTGTTGAGTTCCAGCTGACTGTATGTGCAAGCATTTTAATGATGGTTACAGGTAGTAAGCAGTGCTGAGTTGCCATCTATTTGGCTGAAGTCTTTACTTTCCCTTACGTTAATTTTGCACTCCATAGAAAACCCAGCTGTATTTTCATCTTTCAAACTGCACCTGACCAAGACCTCATACCGAGAGATATAATGGTTCTAGTTTTCAGCTGGTAATCTGCTCCTTTTTCATATAACACTCAACACAATTTGCATTTCAGTAGGGAAAACCAGCAAAGGTTTGTAATTTCCTGCATCCTATTTCAAGTTCAATGCTCACATATAGCAAAGCATGCTACACAAAGGGCATGTAGAGATCATTCCCTGTCAACTGTAAGAAATAGACAGAAGATAGAAAGATAAATTATTTTAAAGAAATTAATTGGAAAGAATATAAGAACCTTATTTCTCACTGCACAGTGAATGTTTGGAAAAAATCATGCCTAACTTCAATATGTCCAGTGAATTTTACTTCCTCAGATTCCAGTAGTGAACTATGATCTCCACTGGAACAAGAAAGGCCAAGGAATGTGGCAGCAGCAAGACCATTCAATAAAGGCAGAGGCCATTTTAGATCTGTCAAACAGCTACTGCAGGAAGATTGCCAATGAACTATATGGCAAAAAAACCAACCAACCAACCAAACAAACAAAACCCCAAAACCAAAACAAACAAAAATAACAGAATGGCAAAAATTCTGCTTGGCTATGCTGCAACCCTTGGATTTGGCATTTTAAGACACACTTTCCCTTTCCTTTTTCAGCCTTTACCAACTCCAGGTGTCATGTTATGGTGAATCTATTTGAGGAATGAAGTACATCAAGAAGAAACACTGCTATAAAGCTGCACATAAACATTACTGCACTCAAAGGAGCTATCTTTTTTCCAAGGGGAAAAGTTTTAAACAATACAAATAAAAGTTTTAAAAGAACTTGTATAGTGGGAAATCCCATAGACTTGTTTCACTTCCATATCTTCTTGTACATATGTCAGTATCCCATATATTATTACCTCCTTTATAGTTAAGACAATGTCAGGTTAAAATTTAATTTCACTACAGGAATAGAAGGAGGTGTGGTTATTGTTAAGATTATGTGATATTTAATATTTTATAAACCTGCTTTTAGCTGCTTATAGCTGCAGCTAATAATTTAGTATTTTTCCCTATCTTTGACATCCAAGGTGGGATACATTGTGGTTTTGTGTGGTTCCTGGTTTGTTTAGTTTACATTAAAGGAACTGTGAACAAGACAAAAATGAAAGGGGAATTATTCTGCCAAACACCTTTGCTGATCTTGATAAATATCTGGCATATGTTTAAAAAAAAAAAAAAAAAAAAAGAGATGGGGACTAGATCTGCTATTTCGCTGATGTGAAGCGGGGAGATTAGGTGCAAGGGAGTTAGAGACTTATGTATAGCAAATGTGGCCTTTCACATACCTATGAAAATCTGTCCACATTTGCCAAATAGAGGTTCAAAATAATATATATTTTTTAAGACTTATCACACTTTTTATACACACAGTCAAGACAAACAGCTAAACTCAAAAAACCATTAACACCATACCTAACCTCAACACAAAAAATGAAACACTTATTGGCCCAAGACTCCAGATGCTTAGCAAGGCTTTTCATGGCATTTTTTGAGCCCCTTTTGGCAGCTCTGAACCAGAACAGAACCAGGTGGGAAAACATGGGCAGAAGGCCTCCCTCCCAGATGTATCTTCCAAAACTCAGGCTGAATTGAGAAGGGATTAGTCTCTTTCAAATGCCCAGGTAGAACAAGACAGAGTAAATAAGATGTGGTTGAGCAATATAGTAAAATAGGAAATTTGGAAAGAGAGGAAAGGACTGCCTGCTATTTAAGAAAGATTACAAAGGAGTCAATAGATGAACCATTAATGGGAGGTCTTTGGAGAATGAGATTGAGCTGTTTGATGGGTACGGACAATCAGAGATCACTCCAATACCTCACATAACTCTCTCCTGCTTAACTACTGCAAGTCTGCCTTCCCTCATGCACAGAATCCCACTTTCCTCATCCTTCTTTCAAGTAAGGAGTAAGGAGACTCTATTAAGACTTGTCATGCCTTCCATCTCTTCTTTTTCCTGTATTTTATCCCACTTTGCATTCAAAGCAGAACTTTTACTATTGTACACTTCCAAGGCAGTCATACATCTTGATACAACCCTAAACTGAATTTATTTTTTACCTTGCATCACTTCCCCAATCAGTGAACAGAATGGATCTACTCTTGGCATTGAGTTGGACACAAAATCAAGGTTACAGAACAAAGCTATTTTCCATAATGCCTTTGAACTCTTGCTGAGAGTGGAAGCCATGTGGCAAATGTGAAATGAAACAATAACCCTACAGATAGTGCTGCTGGAGGGATTGGCTTCTATCTCTTCTTTTCATGCACTTTATATCATTTAAACCAGCCCCCTAGGGTAACTGTTATGGGCTCTTGATCTTTTGGGTACTGAATTCCAAGAAGTGTTCAAAACTCATTACTTCTGTTGTAATCAGAGAGGATCTCTGCCTGGAACAGATAAAGTGCTATGTAATAAAAAAATCTTCTGAACTATCAGGCACAACTCATCACAACCGTAGTACTCAAAATCATCAGATACTTTTTATGTTTGCCTTATAGTACTTTAGCTACTCACCTGAAATAGTGTTTCCTCAATGAAAACTGGGTACTGTAAAGATGATGACTAATAACACTTATGAACTACTCAGACCTAAAGTGATAAAAAACACAGAAAAGCCCAAAGGAAACTATTAATTTTGTCATCTGAGCATGCTTTGATTAGGGTGCAGTAAATAAAGCCTATGGTCACACACAGAACCATGAGAATGAAACAAAATGATGAAGGCAGTAATCATCAAGTAAGCATTATCCCTCCTGTGCAGTGAATGAAGTGTAACTCCTAGGGGGGAAAAAACCAGTATGTGATTCTCTAATTAAAGACTGTGCCATTGTGCATAAGCATAAGGAGGTCAAAATTAAGATTATACAAGCCGCTTTAATTCTTGCATTTCACAACTTTTAAGCGCTTCATTTCTCTAATGGAACTCTTAATAAAGCTTTTCAGGTGCAATTTAGAAACACATGCATGACAACAGTTCCAAGAATAAACCAGACAAAAATAAAAGGCAGAAATGAAAAACATGTTTTAATCCTGTGACACAGCTTGCACAAATGTTCAATCTAAGAAAACAATTTTCTTGGGTTTTATTATGAACTAACAATTGCTAAAGTGATATGGCACTGAAATGGAGGAGATGGGGAAAGATGGATTTCTTTTTTTGGTGTGGTGGCTGTTTGACCTTACTAAGCAAAGAGCAGGACAGTAGAAAAAAAAACATTAAAAAACCCTGCTGTTACTTTCTCTAGTGAACTGCAATTTGATTAACCAAAAACACACAGGAGCAAGAATGTGAAGTTATAGGAACATCTATCCTATTTCTGTACTAAAAATGTCTAACAAAGTATGATTATTTAGAGAAGATTGCTATGAGTCTGCAGAATCAAGATTTTTTGTCCTTGGAACTCTCAGAATTAGGGTATAGACACAAAAAACTTATCATATAAATGGACTAAAGAGAGACCTGTTATATTACTATCAGCTGGTTCTTTTTATATAAACTATTTTTGTTGTTTATAAAATTCTATATTGTATTGCAAATTGCTGTTTTCTTTTCCCTTATGACATAAGCCTAACGAAGTTTACTTTTTGGAATTATTCACTTTTATATAACATCTTAGCCTATTATAGAAATGCAGTAACTTTTTATATAAAGTGAAGGGCAGTATTATTTGTATATAAAGTTTCAGATTAAAAATAGAGACAGTTTTGTAAATCTACTTATTAATCCACTGTCACTTTCAGTAAATTTTTATCTAAAGAAAGCCTCATATTTGTAGAGCCGTTAGGGCCTTGCTCACTGTAGCTTGTTCATTAAATTATTTAATAAGTGACTCTATGTTTGTTCTGGAGATCTTAAGAGCTTTGCATCATATGTTCCTCATTTGAATAATGCTAAAGGTTTTATAAATGACAATTGCATGCTATTCATATTGTCTATAGTCATTATGGTCAGCTCCTAAACTGATTTTTTTTTTGCATTATGATTGCTCCTTTAAGATCATTTTCAGTAGCATTTTCAATTAAAACATTTATATTTGAATACATACTAATCCAAAGCTAAATGCTATTCATATAAAGTTAGTCAAAGAAATAAGCACCTTAGAATAACATGTCAGGTTTTTCCTCCCACGTTCTGTGTTTTATTCCATTATTAGATTCAGCCTAACTTTTCTCAATTTAATCTTAAGAGCATTTATTTGGTTGCAGAGGTGGGGTGGTGGGCAAAACAACAAAAAATGCTATCCTCATCAAACAGTGTCATCTTGTTTCCTACTTCAGAGAGTACAGATTTTCAGCTGTTGCCACAATCCATTCCTCTAGTCTTTTTAGAGCTGAGAGTCTGCACAGGAACCTACACTCAGGTCAGTTCCTCATAAAGGACTGTGTAAAACATTCACACCTAACAAACACAATGCCGTAATAACAGAGAGTACTCCACATATTTGTCTCAATGCTTACTGAATCAAGACTGAAAGCTCTTCTTAAAAGTAGTCTCAACATCTTGGTATTGTCTTGCTTTAAAGGTATCTTGCTGGGCAGACTGATAAAACCTTCTTTCAAGTATTGTGAGAATCATAGGAGTCAGACTTTAAGAAGTGAAACGGGTAGGAAGTGCTCTCACTTTTTAATTACATGACAATTATCTATTACCTCCCTCAGAAATAGACATAACATTGGTATTAACTAATTCCAACAATTGATCAATTGATATTTTCCAAATATTAGAATATATTCAAAACTGCAATATTTTATTTTACAAGCTTGAATAAATGTATTAAATTACTAAATACTTCCTTAAAGCTTTTTATAAGCATTCTGTGCTACATTAGCAGACTACTAACAGCTTTACCACAAATCAATTGTCCTTTCAAACAGCTTTTCTACATTTGTTATCAGCAAAGACATGATGAGACAGGAATGAAAATAGTTTACACATAGCAGCTGTGTCAGTCTCATTCATTTGCTTACAAAACCAGATATATTTGCTAGTGAAATGGAACGACCTAAATATTAGGTTATGGTATTACAGAATCAGATCATTAGGAAATGGCAGTGCTGGAGAAGAAAGCTACAAAAAAAGCAAAAGAAGAAAGCTATATAAAAAAAAAGAACTATCAGAAGAAATATAGTAAGTAAACAAACAATGAACTCTTCAGAGAAACTATACAACTGCAAGCACTGTTACAAGTGGAAATTACTAAACGTTATGTAAGTGTATGTTTGCCTTTTCAAGTTCAAGCTGGCCAACATTTCCCCAGTATATCCTGCATTCAATTATATGGTGACACACTTGCATGAGATCACTAACTAAGCAAACTTGTAGAGAGTCTGCCTTCAGGCTATTAAGGACATTTGGGGATCTCTATGAATGGGTCATTATGAAACTATGTGGAACAACAACAATAAAACCAGCCCTCACTCTGAAATCCTTTGTTTTTATGATTACATTATATGAAAATTCAAAACAAAGCTTTAACTATAAAAATACACATTTTAATTGAAATAAACATTCATGACTTGAATATACTATGGAGCCTTTTAAACGTATCATATTTTAGTCTAGTGTGAAAACTATTTAGTAAGATCAAAACATATTAGTGATCTAATTTTTTTCAAATATCAGAGATACTATTAATAATCTAAACAGCTGCAATGTCAGTGGATTTAATTAACAGTTAAAAATATGAACAACAGGGAGCAAGACAACATGCTGTTTTTAAAGATGTGCAAAATGAAAGTATCCTCTCCTTGTATCTAGAATACTGATGACCCAAATTTGCTCTAGTTCACTGCAAAAAAAAGATAGGCACAAGCCTATTTAAAATTATGGAAAGTATACAAAAGAATTTTAATTTATTTTCCCTTTCAAACCATTTCAGAAAGCAGACATTGGTACCTGTTCTTAGAATCCTGAGCCTGCTTAAGCCCAGCTGTCATCTTGCCCTTCTTGAATTTTCTTGAGACAACTGAGAACAGATAGATCAGGTCTGAGGAAACAAACTGCCACAAGGCCACTCAAAGGAAAACAACATCACTTAAATTTCCCTGGTAAAGATCTGAAAGTTGATCTTTACTTCACTAACAACTGTTTACAAAGTTTTTTACTGTAAGAGTCAGTGGTTACTGATCTTATATTTCATGATCAATAAATGTGCCAACACGGATAGATTACGTTGGAAGTTACTCCTACCCCATCTCCTCACTGTTTTGATTAAAACCACATGTGATACAAAAAAATAAAGAAAAAAACCTGTAGATTGTTCAGCTGCTGTTCTCTCTGGATGATGTATTTGTAGACAGGTTTTCCAAGCTGAATCTACCTTGAAGGTATTTTTAAAATTAGCTCTCCCTTTGCCCCTTCATCTCCACAATTTATTATTTATTTTATATTATTTTTCCCCCCTAAGCCTATAAGCTATAAAAATAATCATTTTAGTAATTGTATTTTTTTGGATATTGAGATTAGGAGAAAGAGATCCTGCTTTACTTTATAGAAGAAAAAAAAAAGAATCTGCCATCTGTATAACTTCTACAACTTCCTTCTTCCCATGTCTAAGAACCTGTGGAAAACTGGAATCAAAAGAGTTTCTGCTGAAGAGCTCAGTTTTCTACAGTAGGCAATCAAAAAGCACCATATTTGCTTTTGTTCTGTGCCTTAGCAAATCCTAAACCTATCTGCCAAGTTTCATGGTTTTAGGCAAAGCACATTTTTCATGTGGTACAGAATGCTCAGTCCCCCAGCTAAGTCGTTATTACTTATTGCTTTCATGTGTCCCAATCTTCTTGAAATAACAGCCAGTTTGGACAGTCTGCTCTGCCTTCCTTGTGTCTGATGATACAGGGAACAGATGAATGGGAGGCACACCCGGCTGTTCAAGCTGCATATCAACATGAGTAAAGACTGTGGGGCCTGCTGATTATTTAGTACTGACAGGCTTTGAATAGAAATACGGTCTAGGCAAATAAAGAAAAAGAATATTTATTTAGAATATTTTCCAATTAATTTCTGCATGAAATGGAGCTTTCTCACTAACAAAACTTCCCATACTCAATACCCACTTTAAACAGTTTAGATTAATATTTAAGGTAGCACAGACCTACTGGACATACAAGTGTTAGGTATCCTGATGTGAAAAACAAAATTCAGCAGAGTATGTTTCAAAACACAGGGCTGGCAATCTGAAAAAAGCAAAAGGAGGTTCATAGTCATGACTTTTATTTAACTGGGGCCATTGGCTTCATAAATGAACAATTAATATTAACCTTGTTAGCTTGAAACTGAATTAGGTTGACTGCAGAACATTGCTTCTTTGGCTCCTTCTGTGGTCAGCGCAAGTGGTTACTTCTAATGGTGTTAAAGCTCAGATGAAAATGTTAAATAGAGGAGTGAACTGCAAGGTCTTTTTTTTTTTTTTTCCCCCCCCCCAAAGTAATGAAAACAAAGTACTTCATGCAATATACAATTATAGGCTAATGACACAGTCCTACAGAGTGGCTCTGAGGCCTTGTTCAATTTCAAATACTGATTTAATTTAAAAGTATCATTTAAAGGATTAAGTGCTAACAAGAAGTGTTAGTCACAGTTAAAATGTTACACCAAAGCCACCCATGATTAAAGAAAAAATGAAAGGGAAACATTTTTAATGCAAATATTTCAATGAGAAAGTGATCGAAGCCAGTACAAAAACAACACTGTACTAAAACTAGATACTACAAAGTCAGAGTGAGAATAAATCTCATAAAGCAGAATTTGCCTACTTATTCACCTTGAAATTTCTGCAGTACAAAAGATCATTACCCTAAGACAAAAACAACACTTGCGAAAGTTTGCTAGCACCTTCTTTTCAACTATATATTGCAATGCTATATGTAATTAACGCTCAACAATATTGGTTTTAGAAACCACTTTTTTCCTCCCACCTTCTGACTCATTTCTGACTGGTGTCTGCCAGGTCAGGTTAGACTCTTTGGGGCCTTGGCGGTGGTGCTTCCACTTAGCTGAATAAAACCTATCACTCTTGTGTGCTAGCCAACACACAATTGCTTTATTCATTAAAACTGTGTATATCCTGCTTTGCAGAGCCTCTCTGCATCTGGGGTATGATGCCTGAACAAAACAGAAAATATGGTCACTGCATACTGTCTTCTGCATAGAAACACCTCATCCCAAATGGAATTCCTCCATGGAGACCCCTCCACTGAAGCACTTTCACTCCCAGGAGTCATCTTGATATCTCACAGTATACCATGGTAGTAGAACTGAACTTATACAAGAAACTGTGATAAAGCAAAATTGCTGAAAGATCTCTTACTAAAAATACTGGTCACTGACAATCTGTACAATGTGCCCAGCTGCCCATCTCCATTGGCCTGAAGTGAAGAGAGATGTGTCTGCCAGAGCTTTCACAGAAGTCCCGTTGGATGATGCATTGTGTGTTTTGCCCCCAGGGAAAAAAAAATGGCTGTTTGCCATCACCTGGGTTACTGGAGGATACACATACCATGGGGATACACTTTTACAACTTGGAAGAATTAGGCTGCCAGACAGATGGCTATGCTAAAGGCAAAATAGTTGCACTTGTCACTGTAAACCAATACAATAAACTAATTGTAAAATGTTATGTTACTGAGGCTTCTATCCACAGATTTCATTCATTCATAACAAAGTAGATATTATCAGATTTATGAGTAAAGCCAAGAATGATTTTTAGTCAAAACTATAATGTAGATAAGCCCTTACATCTGGGAATAATCTGGTTTTTTACTGCAAGTAATTGCACAAGTTCTAAAATTTTTCCACAGGAAACCAACATTACACCTTCATTCAGGCCTCCATTCTCATGTCACAAGTAGATGGAGGAAAGTCAGGTTGGAAGCACACTGGATGCAACACTTCTCCTTCCAACCTGACCCTAAACTATGACATTCTTCTTTTTTTAATATAAACATCAGGAAGATCTCTGAAAATGTAGAAACCACTTAACAGTGATTCAGTAGTTCAGCAGTTCAGTGTTTCAGCAGTTCAGGAGCAAGAGAACAAAGACAACACTAATTCACTGATCTCTCAATAAATAGTTCCAGAATTCCACAAACTATAAACTTCCTCCTTAATATATAAAAGTCTGACTCAAAGACGGGAAGCCCCATGGCCAGCCCATACCTTTCACCACTGAGAAGAAAAATACAGTATAGAAGATAATCAGACTTTTGCACAGTTATCAATACTTATTTCTGACTCTTCCCTGTCAGAACAGCTGAATGATAGTACCAAAGACTATAGTTTCTGCAGTAGAATAATAAAACTACTCTCTGCTACAAAAAAAATTGCAAAAAAGAACTTTAAAAACCATAATTGTTAATGGAGTGCTCCTATAAGGAGTTAAAACAGACTAACAGGTTTTGCACAAAAACTTTCATTTTCAGATGCTTCCATGCCACTGTTCTATACATCTGTTCTTTCTTTTCCAAATAGATAACCTAACCAGTTGGTTTATAGAAGGCTTATTTAGCACACGTTCTCCTCATTTAGAACAATTGCCTGAAGAAAATTGTAAGAATTTGGTTCACAAATAACAAATTTCTGAAGGTTTAAAAAAACATCACTCAACACACACATGTCATATCTCACATGCATCAAAGAACTCCCCAGGGAGACCAAGAGGGAACAACCCTCTAATTCTGTGTCTGGTGCACCCTGATGCTTGCTGAGCTGACAAGATGCTCCTGACACAAGGGAAAGCCACCAGTGATGCACCCCTCTAGCCAAACACAAAAATACTCCAAAAGCCGGTACTTGAGCACACATGTACCAATTCAGGGCTTTGCTGACAGAAGATGGTCTGCTTTAACCGTACTTCAACCATAACTGTCTCTCCAGGTAGTATAATCTTATGTATGCCTCACAAGAAACCTGACATGTTTACGTTTTATCTAAAACATGACATCTCATCCTGTCCAGGCCACTGAAGAAAGTATGATTTCCACATTGCCTCTGCATGTGTGCCCCAGGAAAGTTTGGCAAACTCTTTTCTTGGGCCTTTTGTCATCTCCTTTTAACTGAGAATGTCCAGGAAATCTTAGAAATCTCCTACTGATAATACTGGTTACCACAGCCCAGGTGCAGGACCCTATACTTGGCCTTGTTGAACCTCATAAGGTTCATCTGGGCTCACCTCTCCAGCCTATGCAGGTCCCTCTGGATGGCATCCCATCACTCTGGCATATCAACTGCACCCCCTAGCTTGGTATCATCCACAAACTTGCTGAGGGTGCACTCAATGCCATTGTCAATATAATTAATGAAGATATTAAACAACACTGGTCCCAGCACAGACCCTTGAGGGACACCATTTGTCACCTTCCTCCATCTAGACATCGAACCGTTGACCATCACTCTCTGGATGTGACCATCTAGACAGTTCTTTATCCACTGAACAGTCCACCCATTGAACCTGTAATTCTCCAACTTAGAGATAAGGATGTTGTTGGGGACCATGTCAAAAGCCTTGCAGAAGTCCAGATAGATGACATCCATAGGTCTACCCTTGTCTGTACCCAACTGACGCTGTCACTTCATTGTAGAAGGCCACTAGGTTGGTCAGGCAGGACTTCCCCCTAGTAAATCCATTCTGACTACCTAGGATTACCTCCTTGTCCTCCATGTGCTTTAGCATATCCTCCAGGAGGATCTGTTCCATGATCTTCCCAAGCACAGAGGTGAGGCTGACAAGGGCAGTAGATCCCAGGGTCTTCTTTTTTATCCTTTTTAAAGATGGGTACAATGTTACCCTTTTTCCAGTTGCAAGGGACGTCACCTGACTGCCATGACTTCTCAAATACTATGAAGAGTGGCTCAGCAACTGCATCAGTCAATTCCTTCAGTACTCTGGGATGCACCTCATCAGGTCCCATGGACTTATTTATGTTCAGGTTCCTCAGGTCATCATGAACCTTGTCCTTGCTTACATTGGGAGAGACTTTGTCTACCTGGTCCTTGTCCTGTGGGCGACCAACTTGAGGGATGTGGGGACACAGGTTGCCAGTGAAAAATGAGGCAAAAAAGTTGTTGAGTACCTCAGCCTTCTCCTCGTCCATTGTTCCTAATTTGCCATTGTTAATCATGGGGAAGGTACACCTTCTTTGACCTTCTTTTTCTGATTTAGATACTTATAGAACCCCTTTCTGTTTTTCTTTGTATCCCTTGCCAAGTTCAGCTCTAGCCACACCTCGGCCTTCCTGACTTTGTCCTTACATAACCAGGCAGCGTCCCTGTATTCCCCCCAGGATACCTGTCCCTGTTTCAACTGTGCAATTTCATTTTATTCTTTAGTTCAGCTATCAGTTCATGACTCATCCATGCCAGCTGTTTTCCCTTCTTGCCTATTTCCTGCACATGGGTATTGAGAGCTCTTGCTCTCTCTGGAAAGCCTCCTTAAAGATCTGCCACCTCTGCTCTTGTACTTTATCTGTGAGGACTGCATCCCAAGGGATCCCGTTGAGCAACTGGTTAAAGAGCTGGAGGTTTGCTTTCCTAATGATAATGAAGACATTCTTGTGTGTCAGCATGGAAGTATGATATGTTTCCAGATGCCTTTTTCTTAGGTAAAAGAGAAAAATCATACTATTTCACAGAACTTTGCCACACTGGACTAAATTTATCTCTCTTGTAGCCCGATGATGTCAACAGAGTTACAGTGTGGATGAATACCAGTCATTGTTTGCACAGTTGGCAGAGAGTGCATGTGTGGGAGGAGAAAAATTAGATCTTCTAACCAAGATTTGCAGAAAAAAAACATGAGTATGAGTTTAGACACATACTCCTATTAAAACTGTCACATAATTTTGTCACTGGAAGTTTCAGAACAAATGAGCTCCAAGTGAAACAGAATGAGGGCGTTTCTCCAAGCTATTTCCTGCACTGCTGTCAGCATTACTGCATGACAGAGTGTGACCACGTGATGTTAGGCTTGAGATGTAAAACATGGGAACTGGCTTTTCTTAGTGGTTTCCAGACCACGAATTCCAGCTAAGCTAGGTGTCCAGTTTCTACACAGAACTTACCTGGCACTAATTAAAGTTAAGCATAAAAAAAAAAAAATCCACATGGAACTCTTGACCATGTTTGATGCTTGGTCCCGTGGGAAGCAGATTAAGTGCCCTGTTAGTTATCCATTTTTGTCCAGTATAAAGTTTCTTCTAAGTCCTGAAAAACAATTATCTGAAAAAGGATCCAGGTGCAATGCAGTAAGCTACAGCACAAATAATATCTTCATGTTCTAATACCTTGTGACTTTGGCATTTGCTGTGAACGTCAGTGGAATAATCCCATGTATGTTAAAGGTCTTTGTCCCTTATGAGAGATCCCACTTCTAGGCCACAGAGATACTCTTTACCACCTCCTTGACTTGCAGACCCACTAGGAATATCCGCTGGTTTTTTTCTTTGATTTTTTATTGCACAGTTGGCAATCAACATATTTAACTTCCCAGTAGCAGCTTTGGGAAACAGTAAAATTTTCTGGATAGGTACCTGCAGTCCAAGGCAAACTCTGACAGAGCAGGTGTATGACTGTCAGACAGTCAGACAAAAACTGTTTCCATCAAGACAAATGAAGAGGTTGCTGCATTATTACCTCCACCCAAGTTTTATTCCCCACTTCACCAGCCTCTTCACTGCTTTGTAAAACTCCTTAGCATGAGTAGAAAACTAGAGCAGGGAGTCCTGGAAAATATATAACCATCTATGGCCTAGAAGTGAAACTGTTGTGTGAACTGGTGTCTCTGTACACGGAACTGCAAGGAACTACCAGACCTGGCATTTTGAAAGAAATGTAGCTTTCTCTGTCAATCACTGCCAAAAAATTGAGTCATTTGTATGAAACTGCTGTGATTTTTGGAACATATATAATACTTTGTAACAGGTACTGGCATAAGAAATAAGCATGTTGCCTTTATTGCTAGAAAGGGTGAATGAAAATGAAAAATATGAGTTGGAGGTGGACCTTGAAGTATATTGGAATATGCCGATACTTGCCAGGACAATTTCAAAACTGTTCTTCCCTTTCTGAATTTATATAAAGAAAAAGCAAAACCACTCCAGAAATCCCAGTGTATCTGTTTTACGTATACTGTAAATGAAAATTTGCAAGCTTCTGCCAAGGCAATTTGAGATTTCAGGTAGAATGAAATTCATGTCCACAGCCCAGCAGTAAGACATGTAAAGGAAAATATTTCTGGCAGACAGGTTTATTTTTCATAGAGCATAAATACCTTCTTCACTCACCCTGTGTAGCACACACACCTCCTCCAGTTCAAGGGAGGCATCTCCCTCTTTCTTGCTCCCCCACTTAAGAAACAGTACACAGTAAATTTGTTTATGGCCTTCATTTTATTAATAGTGGCAATCAGAGGAGCTTTTATGGATATGCTTTGTTCACTTCAACTCTTGCTTTGTCTTCTGAGTTGGTGGGAATCCCTGCAGGACACTCATAAATGGACAAATTTACAATCTAGCCTGTGTAAAGTGCCCACAGCAGCATCTACATCCAAGTTGTCTTTGTGCTCGTGCACCAGCTGTGATGCCAGAGGGCGTGGGGTCAGAGCAGAGGGCTTCCTCTGTCTTTCTACAAACTGGGATCAGCCAACCTTCATTTATCTACAGTTAAGGACTTGTTTTGGTTTCTCAGATCATGACTCCACAGAGCTGTTTGGATATTTTTAATCGAAAGACAAAGCACTTCCTCTTCCAAACTTGGTGCCTGCGAGGAGCATAACAAACTAATCATTCAGAATAATTAATTCTGTCAGAAAAATCTCGACAATTCTTACGAACGCTGAGTGTTTTGTAATCCTAATGAAAGAAAAAACCTGTCACTGTGATAATTTTTGATTGACCCATTTTCTTCAGTGGTTGGGGAGAGGGGAGTGTTTTTTGTTTTTATCTCTAAGGACCATAAGAATGAAAATTATATCCATAAATCTTCAATTTCAGCTCTGTATTCCCAACTCAGGCTTGAAAGGAAACATTAGCTAGTCAAAAGAGCCCTATCGGTCTGTCAAATTGATCATTTGTATATGTGTAGCAGTGTCTTTCAGTTACCTGTGACTTCAGTTTCAAATTATTCCCAGGATAGGGAAACATTACTTTTTTTCATTTGTAAATGGGAATCTGAGACGAAGAAAATATAAGCAGATTGCCAAGGCCATGGAGGGAGTCCTTGCAAAGCCAAGGACTGGTATCCAAGTCCTGAGTACTCTAGCCGAGCATGTGAAAACACACCGTCCCTGTGGGGTTTAATGTAATATAAGAAGTTTAGGATTGAGAAACCATTTCTAAAGCAAGTTTCTATGAGAAAGTGTAGAAAACAAAATAGTGATTTCCTACATTTGCCTAATATGGTGAACACCTAACTATCAACCTCAGTGAGGAAAGCTGTCAAACAAACAGGTACAAACCAAAATGCACTTAACAGGAAAAATGTCCTAAATTATAGAGGGGTTTTTTTTCATATTCATATTTCTTTTATATTTGACAGATGAAAGTTGAATGTGGCAAACAGTTGTATTTCTCATTACTGAAGACAGAAAGGAAATTTGTTCTTCAATATGCAGCTTTTTATTTCTAGGTCACTAATTTTAATCGATCGCTGATCAATGGTGACTGAAAGCCATTCATATCCAGCAGCTGTTCTCTGGTCTGTGTTAAATCAGGGAGCATCTTAGTTATTTCCCAGAAGTAGCCCCTCTCTAGCACTACCAGGACAAGCTGGCAGTTTTCACAGAGAAGCTACGGACTGATTGCACATGTCACTTGCAGATATCTGAAAAGTAATTAACCTATTTTTGTTCTGTTCTTTTTTTGTTGTTGTTCTTGTTTTGTTTTGTTTTGTTTTTAAGAAGGGCATTTCTTTTCTTTTTTTCTTTTTTTTTTTTTTCAAAATAATCCATATTTTCTCATGGTAGGCATTTTTAATATTAAATGGGATCATTTTGCTGCATTTGTATAAAAGAATTCTGCTGCATTCATCTTTACAACTGCAGTTTTGGTGCTACTAGCAGTGATGAGAGATTGTCTCTTTACATGCACAATGAGGAGTGCCAAAACAGCAAGCACAGGTAGTTTCTGTGAGGGGCATTTATATCCCTTAACAATCTACAAATCTTGCATCTAATGTCATCTGTTTGGTCAAAATTAATCATCTTGTCTGCCACTTTACTCTAAAACTCTCAATTAAAAGATGCATCCACAGAAGTTTTGTCCATATCAAGGATAGATGTTCACTGGCTACAGAAGAATTTCACCCTAAGTTTTCAACATTGTTTACATTGCTTTCTGTAATAGCTGCAGAAATCTTCTATCACTGTACAGAATATACCGGCTTTGTTTATAAGGTTGCATTTATATTGTCAAGCAGACATTATTGTTGATAAAGCAAGTTTAATTGCTAGATTCATATTTTCCAGACATCAGACTCCTGGTGGTTAGGTGAAGATTATGAAATACAGTGAGATTTATTGTTGGCTTTTTTTTTTCTTTTTTCTAAATTTCTCCCACCACTCTGACATGACCTCCCAAAATGTTGGCATATGGTATACAATGCACAATACTTTTACTCTCTAAATATCTCTGCTTTGAACAATGCTTTCCAAAAATGACTCTCTGTCTCTGGCAGTGTGCGGAAGCCTAAACATTCATCCACCCACAAAAAAATTCTAGCCTTTATTACCATTCTTTCTTCCCTTTTTCCAAACATGTTCATACCTGCTGAACAGAAACACTAAAAATCATAACTGACTAGTGCCACTAGTTCCCCAGCATAACGAGTTGTTATAGTTTTCTTTTTTTTTAGCAGTTTGATAACAATACCATGTAGCCAAATTGGTAGCCTTAAGAAATTGTTAGATGAAGTGTGTAACTTGACTGTAAAAATTTACTGAAACTTGGCATAAAGGATCTTAGACTAGAAGCCAGTTTGCTTTACAAATTATAAAATTCTTCTTTCAGATTCTTTCCATGACCTTAAAAGCAGCTTTCATTGTTTTCAAAGAGACAGTTGCAAGCCAGTAAACTATGACGTGTCTAACTATGCTTGTGAAGAAAAAACAGAGAGAATGAGAAAAGAAACACAGAGTGCCTTCAAGAATTCATGTAGGAACAAGTTTATTTTTAAACAGCATTTTAAGGAATTTCATAGGCGTTTAATTCACAGCCTCAAAGTTAATTCATAATATTGCATACAAAATACACTTCATTATACATTTGGGGGTTTTTATTTTTTTAAAAGCCACATTTATAAAATCTTATGGGGTGTAAAGGGAGACATATGCTAATTACCCAGTCTCTGCAGGTGAACACAAAAACTAAAATGAGATTTTTTTTTTTTAATGTTATATAAATGTGAGTTATTTATACTTAGAGTTAATGGAGTTACTCTTGATTTAGCTTTGTGTGACCGAGAAGGTTATTACTAATAATTACTATTTGTATTACCCAAGCAAACCGGAAACCTTGGTCAGGAATGAGGACCCCATTGCTTTAGGCATTGTACTAATGAGAACAAAAAAGGAAGATTTCAGAGGTCTGAGTGCTTACACTAGATGGAATCAGACAGCCTGATGGGAAAATTGAAGGAAACTATGCAATAGCATTGGTCAGTGGAATAGACTTTTGAGGTCAGAAAACAAAGCAGGTTTGCATGCATTTATAGGGAATTCCTCCCACACCTAGGTGGTGAGAAAGATGGAAAAACTGGAAATGCCTTTCTGAAAACTGAAAAGAAGATGATGGATACAGTCCAAATGGAGGTAACAGTTGCCCTTTTAGTATGATCACAGTGTCATGTAAGTGGGAATAGGGTAGTGCATTTGTTACAGTGGAGGAGGAGACAGTGCAAAGAGACAAGCAGAGTTATAACAGACTCAAGGCAACAGATGAGGATAAAGATCTTGACAGTGGCAGTCCAAGTAGATATGAAGAAAACATGGCTGCATTTGTTGGGAGCAAAACTACAGGACACTGCATATACTCACATATCTGATATCACAGAATTACAGAATCACAGAATGGTTTGGGTTGGAAGGGACCCTTCAAGGTCATCTAGTCCAACCCCCTTGCAGGGAGCAGGGACATCTGCAACTGGAGCAGGGACATGTGCAACTAGAGCCAGTTGCCCAGAACCCTGACTGACCTCACCTGGAATAGATCCAGGGATGGGGCATCTACCACCTTGCTGGGTCAGGGTCTCACAACCCTCAGTGTAAAAAATGTCTGTAGTCTAAACCTCCCCCTTTTTGTTTAAAAGCATCACCCCTTGTCTTATCACAACAGTCCCTGCTAAAAATTCTGTCCCCATCTTTCTGACAGGCCCCTTTAAGTACTGAAAGGCTACAGTAATGTCTTTTCCTTTCAGGTAGTTGTAGAGAGTCCCCCCTGAGTCTTCCCTTCTCCAGGCTGAACAACCCCAGCTCCCTTGGCCTCTCCTCATAAGACTTTCCATCCAGTCCCTTCACCGGCCTCATTGCTCTCCTCTGGACCCACCCCAGCACCTCCATATCCTTCTTGAAGTGAGGGGCCCAGAACTGCACCCAG
>JANIJG010007641.1:6346-65137 GCA_024611175.1 Megaceryle torquata
ATTTACTGTCATTAATTTTTATCACTTCAAGAGTGTTTAATTTGGCAGAAGAAAACTTGCATTTCCGTAGACTGGGTTAAAAATATCTATAAAAAAATTTTCAGATAATAATACCATTTATCTGCATCTGCACAGCTGAGAAAATGCAAATAACAAAAGCATATTTTCATGTATCAAAACAGGAAAAGCTGCATAGTGATAAAAATGAAACGATATAAAATATTTTTAAACATTTCCTACATACTGATTTTCATTGGAATACAAATTCTGTCTTGTCAAAAAACCAAATTCACTGATTCTGAAGCTCCCAGAGCATGATGATGGGAAAATGGATGAATACATGCTGCATATTGGCTAAAGATGATGCCATAAGCTGTCTGGCAGCTCTCGTCTGCTGAGAATGACTTGGGAAAAAATGTGAAACTTACACACATGACAGTACAGAAAACAAGACTGGCATTCCTAATCCCTAATTCTGAAAGAAAACCTTACACCTAGGTTAAAATGGCACTAGTAAAATGAGATTATGAACCCTCAAGTATATACCATTACTTGTGTTCTTTTGTCTAGTAAAATAAAATGATAGAAAATCTGCTGTCAGATTCAGAAAATAAGAAAGAGACAAAATAAGGAGTACTTTCAGCTTAGAGAATGAAACTGTTGGGTCACAAAAGCTGTCATGCTGACAATCTCGCAGCCTTTCAATAAATGCACCCAGATCATTTATAATATGGATATTTAGAGAGCAAAGGAGCCACACGGCACTGTCGTTTACAAATATCATCCACTTCCTTACTGAAGACGGCTTAATAGTACAAGTTAAACCCTTAGGCTGGGGGTGGGGGAAGGGAAAGAAAACACTTTTTCTGCTTTAAAGGTTCATTTAAAATTTTACCCTTATGGATTCAAGGTCACACTTTTCAAGCAGTCCTTAAATTATAATGTATTTTACCTTGTTATTATTTGTGAACAACTTTTTTTGTGGCTAACTACGTGATTTACAAATACACCTACACAGCCATCTTTAGTGGCCCAGGTAACAGTTGTACCAGAAACTTCATGAAAATAGAGCTCCACGCAAACACAAGCTAACCTAACCTCCTAAATTACCTCTGACAGGTAATTGCTTACTATCAATGTTTTAACAAGACTGAAATTACTTTATGCATCAAAATTAGAAATCACTGTGTTCCTCTATCCAGCAATTAATGAGGATAGATATATGCCCATTATACACCGAGAAAAATGGGGTGGGGAGAAGAAAGGTGAACTCTGAAGGATTTAGGTTAATAAATTAAAAATAATAAGAGAAAACATATTTCACATTAAAAAAAGTACAGAATGCAGGTCAGCTACATTTTCACAGCAAGAAAGCTTGATCAGACATTTCCATACCTGAAATATGTCTGCTTTGTTCTTTAATAAAGTAATCTCCATCTGCTCGTGACCTTGGATTTTTTTATTAGGGTTTTTTTTTGCAGTACAGCTGGCTGTGCTCAAGCCCTACATAACTCTGCATTTTTCTGTTCATAATTAACTAATTATGCTCTAATCAATAGTGTAGATACTGATTTTACAATGTAAATGAGATAAATGAGATAATGGCTGGGGTCAATCTCATTTTATTTACAAAGACCAGCACACACATCCAATTTCATTACATTGCATCTACCTGCACAGGAGGGAGTCTTATCAGTTGGCCTGCAGAAGTCTTCCTGTGAGCACTGGGGAAAAAGACCTGTGCTTTTGCAGAGGAACACTGAATGCAAAACCTGCCCATCACTGGCACATTTGTAAGTCACTGGTTAATATCACTGAAAACCACAAAGAGCTGATTCAGCCAGAGTGAAGAAACCTATTTTGCATTCACAAGTCAACATCACCCATCTATAGCTGTAAAAGTAATTACCTACATGTCCCTGAAATACAACGTTAATAAGCTAATCTTTAAAAACAACTTTCCAAATACGCTTCAGAGACTGCAGAAAATCTCTCACTTATGTACACATCACTGCACATTGCAGTATCATGCCAAAAGGTACCAGGTTGGACAAAAGAAAAAATTGCAAAATATATGTACCACCCCCTAATCATCACAAAACCTTAGAAAGATTTACTTTACTGCAAAAATAATATAAAAACTTGATACATACTGACAAACCATCATCACCATTAGAATTAGAGAACTTGTCATATAAGACAATCCGTCAAACTTTGAACTAATTAGAACAAGTTTAGAAGTAATCTAAACTAGAATTTTTAAGCTCTCAGAGATCTGCAGAGGGAAGGGTGTGTATCCACTCGGCACCCATTAGCTGAGGGGGTGCAACAATGATGACTATTCCAGCACCTGTGTGGACTTAACTGTTAATACACATCTTTGCTTGTTGGCTTGTTTGGGACCTCATTTTCCTAAAGGCTCTAAACACCTGAGGAACAGATGTTCTTGGGCACTGACCTCTTTCCCTTTTAATCCCTCAGTGTCCAAGTGCTGGGCCGCTTTCAAACGGCAAACAGCTGGAGACATGCATTTTTTAATTTTTAATTTTAAATTGCAGCACATTCTTAGGTTCAGATGAACAGCTTAAAACCAGCTATAACAGTTTAAAGCACTGTCATGATTTTGTGTTTTGCTAGTGACTGTATAATAGACCCAATGGGAAGGGGCATACAAGCATTCCCTGAAAAACAGAGTAAGATGGTGTAGCTCAAGTGAATTCAACCTGTAGAACCAAGATGGTGTGACTTTGGACTGGAGCAGGTAAGGAGTGCTCCTGTGATACCTTAATTGCAACCAAACTGTGGAATGAATACTATGGGATGGGTTATATCAGCAACTCTTACATGTAATCTCAAAGGCATCACTTTCCTGTACCGTTATTTAAAGAATAAAACTAAAGATCTAATGGTGAAATAACTGTGTAATCATATATTTAGTGCCTTGTTATTAATGCTGTCCAAAAAGTACCTTTATTCTCCTTACTGAGGGAGGATCCTAATCCACTAGTACTTTTTCATTATGGAGCACATGGAAAACATTCTTTATAGTTTTCTGACATCGTGAAACAAAGTGAAGATAAGTCTTCATGTCTTACTCTGCCATGATACACCAGAACTCTTCAATTCAGCTCCATGGATTCCAAGAGAAATTGCTTTCATTTTGCTGTGATATGTCACAGGCCAAGCATGAATGAGAAGCAATGCAGTGTTGTATTTATGATCTAATTTAAAATATAAGGTCTGGATCCTTAGTTACACTTTTGGTTTTAGGCAGAATATTGTCAAAAGAGAAAAACATATTAAGTATCACATGGAAAAAGCTCTTTCTACTTCCTGATTTCTCAACTTTTTCCCTTGCCTATATGTGGTATAACAACAAAATTGGATGGTCAAGTCAGCTTACAGTTTTTGTTCTACAGAAAAATTTTAAGAAACTGTTAGCACCAGGATAATTTAAATGTATTCTCATATAGGCCAGACAGGCTTTAGGGGACTTCATCATCAAGAGTATGACAGATTCCAGCACTAAAATTCTTATGTGACACATGTAAGCTATTGAATGTAAACCAAGAGATAACCCAGTTATACAGCCTCTTCAAATACAGGTACTGTTTATCCCAAAAGGTCATCTCCAAAGATGCTCAAAATTCGGTTGCATATAACTCTTAAGAAACTTGGTTGAATTTCAAAGTTAGATCTAATTTTGCAGTCAGTCCTGCTTTGAATGGGTGGCTGGAACAGATGTCCTCCAAAGCCTCCTTCCAATCTACATATTTCTAGATTTTTATATTTATTTAATTTTAAGTCAATTAAATGCTCTAAGAAGGATATTGCTTATGGTGTTACACAGAGTAATGAAAAGTCACATTCAGATTTCTATTACGCTAGGCACAATGCAAGCATAGAAAAGAAGGCGCAGACTTCCATAATTTGTAATGTTAGATGAGAGAGTAGACTATTATTATCGTCTGTTATGCCTGGAAAAGAAAGGGATATGGCTATTGCTGAAAGTTGAGAGAATGTACCAGATGCAGCATGATTACTACACTCTAGCTTTTCTATCTACCTACTGACAGGGACAATGTATGGGCAAGATCAACATATGTCCTGACAGAGCAGGATGAGCCGACTGATCTTCAGCTAGCAGGAGTTTCATTATAAAGTAACATGGTTTTGGAGAAGGGAAACTGTGTAATCTCTAATTTGCTCAAATTTCTATTCAAACACGAGAGCATCAATGTAATAACTACTTTTTAGTGTACAATAATCTTGTGGAAAAGCTTCCATTCACTCAGGATCTATGCTACGCTTTTTGGCATCTACTACATCAAGTAAGGTTTAACAAAATCCCATATTTAGCACTAGTTATAATACATAACAGCACGAATTTCTATGGCTTTGGCCTCTAGGAAGCTCTACTTCATTAAATGGTAGACAAAACATTCTATCTATAAATTCAAAAGGAGAAAAGGATTTTATGTAGCTTCTACATCCCCTAGATGCTTATCACGTAACCAAATAATTGAATACTTCATTTTAACAGAACTGACAGTGTCACTCAATTATACCTGAGATGAGCAGAAGAAAATAAACGTTAACTGGGGAAACATTTATGTAGCTAAATTTATTATGCTAAACACAAAACTGCCACCTCTCCTTAATTTAATATTTTAATATTGAAAGAAACAAATAGTCCCCCGAATCTAAAAACCTAACACAGATTATATATAGCTAAGGAAGAATCTGTATTGGTTGTCATTATATGACATGTAATTTTTTCTGAACAGTCCACAAGTCATCTGTTTTATGAAACTTAGTTTGCATGTACACAATTCATTATAATAATGCTATAAATAAACTTTATTAACTTCTCTACTTCTCTCCCTACCTCCTCTCTCACCCAGCCTCCTCCCCCACGTGCCCCTTCCCCCCAAAAAAGTATAAACCACAAGGCTTTGATAAATTATTTGGTAAAATTCATTAAGAGCCCATATATACCGGGGGAAAAAAATGCAATCACTATATCAAATGTGTTTGCTCTTGTTGATATTATACAGCTACAGTACAGAACTCATATTTATATTATTTTTAAGTTCAAATTAAGTATTTCTGTGAAGGCAATGCTTCCAACATATATACTAAGATAATGCTACAGAAATTACAGCCCCCCCAAAAAAGTTCAAAGTATTATCTTTCTTGGGAAAACAAGGACATTCTGAAAAAAACAGGACAATGCCCTTGACAGACCGGAGAGTATAAAATTTAATAAAGCTATTAGGAAATCTTGCATTAGATTTTCTGAAATACATTCTAGTCATAATACATGACTGCATCTATAGTGCCATTCTCAGGTATTCAGACTAATGACTACACTGAATGATCTGTGGTTTCTGAACTTCTAGAGAAGTCATTATAGTTTTGAATACAGTTATCAAACTTATTTCAAGTGGGGGGAGGAAGTGGAAGAGAGAGGCGAGAGAGCACCTGCTAACGTAGTAGGATTTTGTTACTTCCTTGACTTTCTAAGAAGCTGTATTGGGGAACAAAATACACATACAAAATACTGCAGGAAATCACCCTAAGGTATCAAGCATGCCCAGGGAAGTATCAACAATACTCAGCTTTCAACACACATTATTCTGTCCTTAAAATCCTCCAACAGCAGGGATTACTCAACTTCCCAAACTTCCTTAGTGCAATTATTCTTACTGTTAGAAAATCCCTTTATTGCGTAACCCAAATCATCTTATTTTTGATCTAATCAGATTTGAAGAACAACTCTTTTCCCTTTTTTTTCAGCAACTTCACTCTCTCATCATCTTTAACAGATTCCCGAGTCTTTTCTAAATTAAATAAATCCAACTATTTTAAGCTTTTTCATTCATTTATATCTCCTGTAGTTGTCTTATCATTCATTTCAGGTTGCTTTGGATTTTCAATATTTCTTGTCAGAATGCACAGAATACACTAGCTGAGGCTTTTCCAAGGGTGACATACCAGTCTTCTGAATATTCAGGAGAAGTACTTTCATGTGTTTAACGTAACACATCTTTGTACATCTCAGGTATGATCAGTTTAATTTATAAACAGTTTGTGATCCAGAGTCACCCATACCTTCTTTTTTAAGGACATATCTCCTAACTACTTTTTGTATCATAATATACACTAAACAATGATTTGCCTTTTCCTTTACTGCATGGCATGATTTTTCTGGACTCTTTTTTAATTCTAACACTATAGTCCTTCATATTGTACTGGTATTACTGGTAAACTAACATTTTAATCCAGCACCTAATACACTAAAGCAAAAATTAACAAAAATATAATAATACTGAATCCAGAAGAGTCCTAAATGGAAGCCTGTGAATGGAATATCTTTTGACAGTGAATCCATGGTAACTAGTCTACTTTTCTAATCAGATACATATTTTATTGCAGGTTAATTAACAAATATTTCTCTAGCTTAATTAGCAAATGTCACACACACAAGTATTTTAGAAGTCTTACTAGTAATAGCCAAGATATGCTACATTTATCTTTCTCTCCTACTCACAATACCTACAATGTGTTACTTTAATAGCTGGTCATAAATCACAGTAAACATTACAGTCGTCTTCTTTTCCTAAACTCAGCATGATGTATTGCAAACAATTTTTTCCCCCCTTATTATCACAGCATTTGGATATAAATTTTTACTTCCAGAATTCTGAACAAGTGGTCACTAAACTTAGTCTTTTCTTCCTAAAGTGGATTAATGGATTATTAAAGATCAAATTCCTGTATTAATGTCTATCTGCTAAAGCAAATGTGTTTATTTTTAAGGTGTCTGTGTACCTTGCCAATACACAATCATAAAAATTTCTCACAGTTCAGGCAAAAAACTTACTCTAGTATCATCCCACCCCCTTTTTAAAACAAAACGACGTGTTAGACATCAGGTTAATTTTATTTAATATAATATCCAAACATGAAATGCCCTGGGAAGATATGACGTGTAGATAAGTATACACAAATTTGTATATTTCTCCTATTACTTGTTACAGCATTTATTTTGTTTCTTAAGTTTAAAAAATATTTTCAAATGGAAATGTGCCTCAATAGATGACAAAAACGACCATAACTCAAGAAATTCAAAGATTATATGTCAAAGTTACAAGAGTGATTGCATTTGAGAAGAATTTTTCCAAGTAAGTTCAAGGTGAAAACGATGAAGATGTCAACACACTGCTACTGTAGATTTAAGAACTGGATTGGCACCATTTGTAGATCAAAATACTATGTCTGCATCTACCAGGATATATATGGACGAAGACGAAGATCTCAGCTGTCACGCTGTGTGATCAGTTCTTCATTCCTTCCCCAACTTACATAACAATTTCATATTTGTATTGTGAAGAGATAAGCTTGTCCTAAATACTGCCAGAGAAGTAAGCCAAATAAAACAAATATATGCATATACTAAAATTTTTCTTTTTCTTAAAAATTTTTCAGAAAGCAATATAGATATAGTTCTATTCTCAAGACATTCTACACTCGAGTGTCTGAACTCAGAAACAATTAGTTCATACTAATAAGCATAAAATCAATTTTACCATGGCAAATCTATTCCTTCAGAATAGTAAATCTCAAGTGTTTTACAGGTCTCATTATCACCGAACATTTTTTTTTTTTTTTGGGGGGGGGGGGGAACAATCCTTTTTACAGCAAGGTCTATGTACAACACGATGTTCTATATAGAAGTATAGTTATTAAACTGCATATACGTAAAGCGGCAGGTGGACGGCAAACCGTTGCTTATTTCATTCGGTATCACCATGGAGGAATGCATAATATTTAAGTCCCACAGGCTTCTGTCACTCTTCAGTGAATCCAAGCATTGTATAACATCATTTGCCAACGAAGCACAGGGGAAAAAGACATTACTTAATAGGACAATTCTGACAAGACATTTATCCGGGATTTTTCAACAATGCACATATGAAATGTTCCTGATTAGTGCAAAAAAAATGCAGGCAAATTAACTACCTTGTCAGACCAAATAACAAATCAATCAATTACATTCTATCCAAGCCTGACAAGCAAACTCAAGTTTTTGTCATAATAAGCTTATAGTAGAGACAAGGTAGCTGTTCTCCTTAACTTTAGGTACTCTATTGAGAGCTTTATCCACATTTAAAAATCATATTATAAAAGGTTTCCACGATTGCCTCCGAGGATGAGTTGTGGCAGAGTTGTGTCTCATGAAGGGTATCTACACAGTAAAGTGATAAGAAAAAAATATTAACATTGAAAGATCATAGTAGCTCTGCTCTGTCTTATGAAACATTTTAACATCACACTAAATTCAAGCAATGTGTATGCTCAGATCCAAATAGTTTAAGACACTTATACCAAACTTCCAAGTGCCTCTAATTATCAAAACATTAAACTATAGTTAACTGTAGCATCCTTTTAACTTTTTATCAATACTGCTCAAACAACAGAGAGAGTCTACCGTAAGACAGAGAAGATTATTATCTTTTTTTCTTTTTTTAATCATAAAAGCGACAATTTACAAGCAGGCTTGATTGTGAAGCTAGCATTTTCCTCACATTAGGAACCCACACAAATGCAGCTACGTGACTGACTACATGACAAGCACAAACAGCACAGTTTCTGTGTTATAATCTTAAAAATGCTTGTTTTCTAGAATAGCACTTGAAAGAAAAAAACTCTTGGGATTTAGAAAGGATCAAGAGAGGGTTTCTTTCATAATGCAATGTAATAATTTGGTATGTAGAAAGATTTAGTCACCTCTGAAACAATGTCTTTGAGACAATGACTCAAGTCTTCACATCTTTTTTTTTTAACCCTACTTGTACTTCCTGTCTTGACACTCTCATGACATACATAGTTTTCAAAGATGCTTTAAAAAAAATAAATAAATAAATTCAATCTTTAAGTGCTGATGCTATACATTTAAACATTTTTTAACTACTTGCAATATAGAAAATTAATGTAACTGATAGCATTGTGCAATTTTAATTAATAAAAATCCATGTTGCCTTTAATCTGTCCTAGCATATGAAAAACACATCAGTTTTCAAAGAAAGACCTAGATAAAGTCTCCACATCATTTGTTTTGTTTTCTACTTTGAAATGTAATAAAAGTAGAATTGTAATTAAAAAGTAATTCTAAACTGTTGTCATACTTTTTTAAAAAGAAAGAAAAAGCAATGTGGTGAACAGGAGTTGGTGTCACCACGTGTTCCGACAACTGCTCTTTGCAACATTAATTTTACTTTTGATTGTAAGGATTTTGAGTCAAAGAATCAGTGGGACAGCAAGGAAATATATGTAAATCTATTTCAATTCTCACTTCATCTCTCTTACATAAAACATGATTAGAATTTTAAATCAGGAGTCTTGAACTGCAATATTACTCTTTAATTTTGAACTTTTAAAGAAAAATGAAGTAAAACTTAGCTGTAAACCAGAAATACTTTTAATAGTCATCTTATTACAATCCCCTCCCCTTAGCAAGCGCAACTGGTTTTGCTCTGATCACCTCAGAGTGGATGAGGCTGACATGGGTGCACATTCAAGTGCAGAAAGATAAAGGGCAGCATCAGCAAACAATTTGAAATAATCTCAAAAGTTTTTGTGCGACCTTCATCCTTTGAGCAACAGTACTGAGTAGTACTGAGTAGCAGCAACTATATCATTGGACTCCGGTCATCAGAATGTGACAGCCTACACCCTATCTGGGCTAGCAAGAGTTGAAAATAAATACAGCAGTCTATACATTTAATACAAGTTTTTGTTTCTGTTTTTCAAAATGAGTGTGAACATATATATATACACACACAATATGTATGTATATGCACTCATATATAGGTATATGTACTTATATAGAAAATGAGTTTCTATTTACAAACAATTTTATATTCAGATTTTATTTATGTAAACCTCTGTTTCATCTATAAACATACCTTTCATAGTTGAACTAATAAAATAATTTTAAGTTTAACATTAAGCTCAAAAATCAAAGTAATAGAAGAGAAACAAGGTTCACAGAGGAAACTTGTAATTTTAGAGTGAAGTCAAGATCCTAATTTTAGTAGTACTTTAAGGAATACCGTAAGAACACATTAATTCAGAAGTATAAGTAACATACACCCACACTAAGTGATTCCTATATTTCTTTGCATTTTTATTGATAACATATCAAAAATCTTTAAATAATTTATACATCTAAATATATATAAATTTTCCATTTCTAATATTTTTAAAATTTGACTTGACACCATATATTTTATATGATTTCGGGTTATCTTTACCCCTCTCATCTCCAAAGTATTATCTAGTTAAGGAATCACTACTAACTTTAACACAGCTCTAACAGGCAACAGACTGGTACAAGACAAAAGAATATGAATGGATAAATACAATAGCTTTTTTTAAGCTTGGAGCCACAAACTCATCTGATAACTGACTACTGATTTTGAAGAACTACTTACTAAATTTTTTTCCTGCAATCTCCCACATTGATGACAGTTCTATTCTCTGCTTTTGCTTTTCTCCTGCCCCTACATACCATTTCCTGACCCTTCTTCATCCAAAGAACTGCTCCCATTCCTACACATCCACTCTAATTTCTACTGACTGCAGCACCCAGAGCTGTCTGTGATACCTGAACTTGCAATTTCAGCCTTAGTTGGAAAAAGGATTTACTGAACACAAAAATCTGAAATAAGGACAGGGAGCAAAAACAAAGAGCTTTTCTTTCTCACCAGTAGATGGAAGAAATATCAGATGGAAAAAAGCATCACAGGTAATGCTGCAATAGATGCTTTTAACGGGGAAGTTCTCAACTGCATATCTGGTCCTTTAGATGAGTTGTTCTCTTCCAGCTTTCCTTCATTTCAGGACAAAAATAACTATGAAAGCACTTTCCTTCAAGTTTTGGTACAAAGGGAGGGAAACCCATCACCCTCTCGCTCTTCTCTGTAACTAGACATGGCTGTAATCTGCTTCCTCAGTGTGAGTATTATGTAATAAGGGAGGATGTCTATGACTGTGTGCAAATTTCCTTTTCAAAGGAATTTACAGAACAAGAAACCCCCCAAATTTTAATACTTTCTGCTGGAATTGCCTTCATTTGTGTAAGTTACTGAAAAGTGCAAAGTGCAGACATAGTGCTTATATTAGTAGTTTTGATCCTTGTTCTTTTTTAGTCATTTTAATATTTGCTTTCATCAGGTTATATTCCTGTTGTGAGTACAATGTTTTTGGCTGCTAACTGGGCACAAAGAAAATACATTTGCAATGATAATGTAAGCTCAGTTTATCTTGTAGAAAGTTGCTTCAGCATACTTTACCCATTCTGAAAGACTAGGACTCTCCCACCAGTTAAGCCTGTCAAGTCTAGAGAGGCATTTGTGATATTTGGGAAAAACTTTAATGAAGTAAGATGTTAATGAAAGAGTGGGAAAATGGAGCTATTTAATTACAGAAAAAAGTGCTGACAAAGACCAATTGTAAAAGACATGGAACCAGGCTGCTCAAGGTACACCTCTTGATCCCAAGAATGAATCTGTACCCACAGTTTCATTAAGTGGATGAGTTAGACAGATCTTTAGTGTAAAAAAAAGAAAATAAATCAAAACAGATGCCCCCAAAATAACTCTTAATTCCTCTAATTCTTCTCATTATTGAACAAGCTATAAAATATTAATAAATGCTTTTTAAATGGTTACAGATTTTTTAATACAGAAATTGATTTATCTTGTAAAAAAGTTATCTGCAGGACAAAACATCACAGCACCCAAGGTACCACTGAAACAGGAAAGCTCTGCTTCACTTTAATAACAGGCACACTAGAGCACAAAAAGCAATATTTATAACTGGTCACTGGCACAGATATATTGACTGATGTAAACAAATAAGACTAACAGTAATCTTTATTTAGAGAATTCTGTTATCCAAGTATCCCTATGCCCACTTCAAAACAAGAGCACATCTTCAAACTATTTCAAACCCTAGAAGAAATGACAGATCCCGTACAAAAGAAATAAAATACTAGTATCACCTACGTGAAATGGTTTCATTCGGTAATAAAAGTGTCATTTTCCTTCATTCTAGACTGTCTTTGTGAATACAAGCTTCTGAAAACCCATGAAAAAAAATTCAGTCAATACACTCAACACTCTGCATGAAACCAGCTTTCTCTTTTAAGAGACTGCATTTACAGACCCTGTCACAACAAGGTCCTTGATGTTATCGAAGCAATTTCAAGATACTTTAATCACTGGCAGAACTCAGTAACTTGACAAGAGACATTTGGGCCAGGAAGATTTCAGTAACTTGAAAGGAAGGTTATTGACTGATGTAATTTCATTTGGATGTGACTGAATCCAATTGATCTGTTTTTTTGCAATGCATATCTTCCTTCTGCAGCTGTCTCTATCTGATTCAGTGTGCCAAGTGCAAGGAATGACTATCCCTTTCCACTTAAAGCAAAACTCTTCCTTTCTCCTGCTATTATTTTGAATGAGCACATGAGGAGAGCATTTTCAAATTTAATCTCTCTACTCAGCGTATGAAAAAATATACTCAACTGAATGCCATCCCAGGTATTCAACTAAATCTTGTGACAGCTAGCATATTCATTTTGTACTTAAAAACAGGTCATAGAATGCAATTTTGATTAATAATATTAACTGAAATACTGAGTTAGGGCTTGTATAACACAAGGTCATACAACTCAATCCCAACTACACAGCATCAGGTAATCTACACCGTAACAGATTGTACTTATTTTCAGTTGAGTACTTAGATGTGTTCAGAAGGAAAAAAACCTGCTTGGTATGCAATGAACATAACAACTTACAAACAAGGATATGATATGCATGAAATCATCATATCTTCCCATAGAAGCTTACTTTAAAACAGATTTTTAACAGAGAAGGGGTACACCAGTAAGAACTTCACAATTAAATTTTATTTTAAATGGCATAAATCTTAAAAGAATTGTGCTATAGAAGGGGAGTTGACAAAGCCTTGAGGGGAAGCGAGTGAGCTTCCATGAGAATCCATGGATTCTGTTCATATAGGTTGCTGCTAAACATCAGACACCTTGTTTACATGTATCAGCGTATTCTCCAACAAAAGCATTTTCTCCAAAATTCAGTACTTTTTTAACAAGTCATTTTGTGTCTCATTCAGGAAGTGATCGATCTTTTTCAGATACGTGGATAACTGAATAATGATAAACAATGTAATCACCATTTTATGCTAATACAACCATAAATGAATGGGGATATGGAAATAGATGTTGCCAGCAATAGGCAGCTGATAGATCAACTTTTTTTTAAGATTACAAAACAGAATTTCATGAAAGGTGTCTTAGTTTAATGAATGAATGTTTAGTAACTGGAATATAAATTCTAAATGCTAGTCCTAACTGCTGCCTGAAAAGGTGTTGCTTCAAAAAGAAGCCTTTTGTGGAGATTCAAAAAAGGAAATGGAGGCTTCAGTTTTAATATAAAACATATTTTAATGTACTAAGCTGCTCTTCACACTCTTGTTTAAATGACTAAGAGTTATCTTCCTTAACATACTGAGATGCAAGGCAAATTTATCAATTGAAGATGAGTACAAATAAGCCAAATGTAACCATGTGATAGAGTTTGTAAAATAAAATACAACTAAAATTGACCTGAAACAGTGGAGCTTGGTAGCTTAATGCACCACCTCCAATGTAATGCCTCTACCACATGCTTAGTTTTTCTCAGTTGTCTTGATTTTAAAAGTGAAAAGATGTGAAGTCTTCTTGAATGCTTATCTATGCTGATGGCAAAGTTACACATTAAGTTCAATTATTTCACCCAACAAGATGGATGTAACATGCAAAAATGTCAAAGGAACAGAAGAAAAAGGGAAAGGCACCAATTTAAGGACAAAATGCTTTAATTTTCAATTTGTGAAAGCTGGTCTTTTTAAAGCAAAACTTTGTGCTTCTTAAACAACTGAATATCATTTCCAATATACTTCTCATACCCTATATAAGTATGAATATGATTTGAAAAGGAAAACTTTGCCTTACAAGACAGACATTTGGTATTTCCTCACATAGACTTGGGTTTATTTCCCCTTTTTTATTTTTATTCTGTGAAGGTGGAATTAAATGAAACAAAAAATTAGGAAAATATTTTCACTGCAGAGCTAAGTTGGCTTTTACTCACCCAGCCTTAGTCTTAGGCTATCTGCACACACAAAACATGCTTTATCAACTAAACACGACTACCTGGCTTAAAGACAAAACTCAATGAAAATGGAGCTATGTCTAATCAATATACTTCAAGTGTTTAAGAGTTTTGAGGTACCTATAGTGGCAGGAACATTAAATCTGCTCTAAAGCAGTGTGCACCCCAGACATGCCATAGAAACATTTGCAGAGAAACCACAACCTGACCCTTAGCATCAACCACTTTGCCTGGTCCCACAGAAGGGTAAGAGGGCTTCACATTCTGTTAATGATAATAGTTACAGACTATCTTCCCAGTAAAATTATTTCTTGCATAAAGTGGCAGTAATTAAGATTTAATCTATCAGTAAACAGCATAAACTCCACAAAAATGTTTATATATTATGTATTACAATTTCTTTTTATTATGAGCACTGTTACTGTGACCATTTCTGTTATTGTGAGAATTGTGTACTCCTTAAGTACTATATAAATATACTAACATAACGTTGACCTTTTCAGATTAAATTTTTATTGGAAATAAAAATCTAAATTTCTTTCAAAGATTGAACTGTCTGACTGCTTAGCATTGTTACTATTATTAGGATATACTATGAGAAATAGTTTAATTAGCACAGTTATGTAACACAATAAATTAGGTAAGATTGATTTGACATAAAAAAACTGAATAGAGGTGTCCTTTTCAATCAAAAAATGGTGGGAAATATATTTTTTCCCATTTCAGTATATTAAATAAAGTACAAAGTTGTTAGTATTATTATTACTACTATTTTGTTTTCTACAGAAAAGTATTTTTTGTGATTGGCTCTTTATCACTAGATGGCAAATCTAAATTTCACTCCAGTATTTAAGTTTTAACACTTGATAGTCGCCACCAGGTTCTAAAGAAGATGCAAAGTCACTGGACTGCATGGTTGTCATGCTGCTGTTAATGAAAATGCAGGGTAAGCCACTAAGTTAGCCATCAGTTATTGATGGTTTATTGATATCTGTAAAGCATTTAGAACCTCCTCTATAACTTCAATTTATTAAAATCGAAACATGACTATCAGTGTGACACAGTATGAGCCAAAGTATGAATTCTGGTTTACTGCTGCTCTACCAAGCACACATCTAATAATAAATGTGACTTGTCCTGCTGTAGGTCATGGGCTTCATCTAACTATATTTGTCTGCTCAGTCTAAAAGAGATTCAGGGATAACAGATGCACATTTCTTCCTCCTTTTTTAAGTCACGTCTTCTATAATACATTTATAGGATTTTTTTTCCCTATGAAGCTCCCACTCCAAGAGATCTTAAAACTGTTAACAGTTCTACTGTGCACCATTTAAGTCTCTACAGCATCATGTGGAATGTCTTTACCGAGCTGATGCATATCATAGCCTGGGTCAAAATCTGTGATGCATTTGCTGCTATGACTGAGAAACACAGAAATAATTTAAGATTAGGTTTTATTTATAGTTCAGACTGGGAAGATTAATGGCACTACTGGAACTTACTGCTTATTGGAACATTGTGTCCATAGAAAAAAGGGAGGGGTGAGTACAGTCTTATAACTGTTACGGTTTAAAAATTACAGAAGAATTTACTACTTATCATAATGAAGATTATAAAAAGACATATCAGGGCCTTGGAAGAGGAAATCTTGGCTTGTGAAAGTAACTGCTAAGCAGAATCCTGCTGATGGCTGTCACAAAAGAGAAGGTTACCAAGTGAAAGAGGGATGATTTTTACAAGAAAATTTACCCACACCTCAGAGAAAAAACATTGTCCCATTATGCAAGAGATTGGGAAATACAGCATAAGGTCTGATTAAACAAGAAGTTTCTTACTGATCTAAATCTGCAAAATGAGTGGTGATAAAATTCAGAAGGCAAAACCCCAGATGGGTCCAATGAGAAAAAAAGAAAGTACTTCTACAAGAATGTCAGCAATGAAAGGAAGTTCAAAGAAGATATGGATTGGATTTCAACCGATAATGCAGAAGGGGCTGAGGTACTCAATGCCTCAGTCTGCACAGTGAAAACTTGGCTCTCAGACTTCCATGCCTACCAGTGTGGCATGGGAAAGAGGAGGACAGACAACAGCAGGAAAGCACTAAGTCAGGGTCTATGCCATCTGAATAAATTCCAATCCACACAGATTATCCAATGGTTACAAAGAATAAGAAGTTTGCTTCCCAGACCTCTTAGAGGCAACGTTTGACTGTCCATATGCCAATATTAGATTCCTAACTGGTGTACAAGACTTATTTACCATCGGTCTCATTGTGCACAAATAGTATTGTGTCCCTGATATCATCCTAAAATTAAATGGTATTTGTCACATTAAGGGCCTTTTTCTTTGAGTGAAAGGTAATAGTATATTTTACTGAAACCTAGACACTATAAACGTTTCACCAAATTAAAGCCAGTAAAGGTTATGTGGATAAATCAGATTATTTATTCATTTGTAACAATTCCACACACACACACACCCCAAAATCTTTACACCTTAAATGGCTTAAGTAAAAAGTTCCCAAATGTGTTTACAAAAAAATATGAAGCCATTAAAGTACACAATATGTAATGCATTCACTTGCACAGTACATACATATCCCTGTATTTTAAAATACACATTTTGCTACTGGACCTTTTTTTCTTAAAGGCCAGAAAGTTGAAAAACTGATTGATAGGTAGACTGGAAAGATGAGTTTCAAAATATATTTGCTTAATTTACAAGGCAAATACTTCCTATTCCATTATAATTTCATAATTCATTTTCAGTCTTCATTTTAAAAACTTAATGAAACAAAAATTAGAGGTCTCAAGTGGAAAAGGACTAAGAATAGAATAAATCTGAAATCCACAAACCCAGGAATTACAGTTTTCTTTCAAATTAGACCTGGAGCATGCAATCTTTAGTAGTAGTTTTTTTAAATGAAGCCAGAAGTTAACCAGTATGTACAAAGAACTGATACATTTACATTTATATCATAACCAAGCTATATGCAAAAAGCCTTATTCAGCACTTCCGAAAAACAACTATTCAGGCTAAGAATTTAGAACAATAGTTATGACATCGTTGTTGTATGCCATGGCTGAAAGTGCATGCAAATAAAATTCAGATATCATACATAAATGTTAAAAGCAATAGCAAATAGTTGTATTATGCACAAAAATCTGTTAATAGCATTTAAGACAATGCCAGAAGTTTGATAAAAGTGTGTTAAGAAGATGCTACTTGCAGAAATTTGGGCCAAGAATTCTATACATAATTTCCAAGAGAACTAGAATAAAAATAAAAATAAGTGAAATAATATCTTGATGTACACTGTAACAAGATATTTTTTCTTAAATAGCATAAAAAAGGGTTCTCTATAAAATTATTTATTTATGACAGAAATGGAAGTAAAGTTAGAGTTTTTGCACATTTTTTTTTTCAATGTCATTACCATGTAAGTGTATTCTTGAATACTGATTTCAGCAGGTACATCAAGAACATAGCATAGATGAAGCTTGAAGCATGGTTTGTTTCAATTAAATCAAAAGATGCAGTAACTTTTTTGAACAGGGTAACAGGGTTTTTTTTGTTTGGTAATATATAGTCTCATTATACTACAACTTGACAGCAAAATCTGTATGAAAAGACTAAAGCAAAACAAAGCAGTAGGGAGGACTGATGCCTCACACTATGCCATGCTGGGTGTAAAGTGAATGAAATTATTTTTTAATTTTACCACTTTCCTAAACTTTTATTACTGCCATTGATGGGCACTTTCAGTCAGATCCGTTCCACAGTACGCTCTCCTCTGTGACAAGTCAACAAACTCAGCATTTAGTCCAGGCAGAAACTAACTGCTTTTAGAAGTAACTTCATAACAGTCTTAAAAGCATTTCAAACAAATGCACCTACATAAATTTGTCTTCAGAACATGAATTTGGAGAGAAAAAATATGAAATAAAAGAAGACTAAGTCATTCTGATTGACTTTGGAACTACAGAGAAGAGATCTGGCCTTTTGCCTTATTAACAGTCGTGGTCATTCTGAAATACTCTTGTACACAGACAAACAGAACCCCATTGCTTTTTGCTAATTTTTTTTCCGCTCTCAAGAAGAGAACAACACAGAATGTGAATGTATCAACCTGTTGGAATGCTAGACATATAACATGTAAAAATGATAGATGCAAATAAATAGCAACGTGCTTGAATCTGTGACTAACTGATTTCTAAAATCTCTCCCACTTATTTGGAGAAGAGAGAAAAATGAAAGTATCCCAAATGACTCCTTGACTATTTTATCTGGTTTTTAATTAATTGGTCAACATATATGAAAGATAGCATGCAATATAACAAAACAAACAAACAAACCCCCCAAACAAACAAACAAACAAACCAACCCCAAAACACTTAAAAAAAAGGGATTTCAGCCAAAGCCCTTTGTTTATGGAGGATTACTAATCAATATATATTTTATTAGTTAAAGCATATACCCAACATTTTTCTGCATTTAGAATAAAGTGTTTGTAACTATGCAAAATGCAAACATTGTAACTGTAATTATATAAATAATGTTACTTATGGCTTAGCACTGTTTTTCATTAATGCTTCCTTTTAAAAACAAAACATTTTTGTTCAGTTAAGTTTTACTAATATTTTGATTAATAAAAAAAATCAGCAGTATCGGTCTTCATATATTTGGTGTACTTTAATATTAGATTTGTATATCCTATGAGTGATGCATATGAACATAAACACCTTAGAGACCACTTTGTCTAGCTTGTTCTCTGTGCCTCTTAAGTTGTAAGCAATTTTGACAGAAGCTGTGTTAAAGAACAGTTTATTTCCAATGACAACTGCACAAGCTGATGCTTAAATGCACCACCAGAAAGCTAACAGGAAGGGGAAAAAACCCACCAAAAAAACCTTGAGGAAGGATCAGAGATCACAAAGGTGTTCTCTTCATGTATCTTCAGTATTTTCAAAATATTGTATCAGTATCAAAAATTTCACAACCATGATAAACTGATATCCTTTACCAACTATACCAATACCGTAGCTGAAAATTTACTCAGATGTCATTTTCCAGTCACTCACTCCCCATCTCAGCTTCACTGACTTGTCTTGACCATGAAAACCTTCTCCTTTCCACATAGGCTTCCTATCCACAAGTCCATCTCCCCATCTCTTTAAATAGTCTGAGTATCTCCCCTCCTGCAACCACCATCTACATAGTTTCCATGTTTTAGTGTCTTTCTCTAATCAGTCCAACTTCCTTCTTTCAAGTCCTGGAGCTTGAAAAGCCTAGATTAGCTGCCTCTCAACATGAGCTTACCACTGTCTTTCAATTCTATTTTTGCACTTTTACCATCCAAAATCAGGTCCTTTTCCAGCCCACGAGTCTCAGTCCAATCATGATCCCCACATTTGGCTGCGAGTAACAGTCTTTTTGCCCAGACAACTAAAGGTTTGTCTGACTGTAACCCAAGGTCCTTTTTCATATAGCATATCTGCATGACTTTGGCCTAGCTTTACTGAGGAAACAAGATGTAACATAGTGCAGAAGACTAACTCTGCTAGGCGAGTAGAAAAAAAAAAATTAATGTCTGTTGATTCAAAAGGGTATAAAGTAGTGACTCGGAAAACAAACAAACAAAACCCAAAAACATCAAAAAATGCTGAAAATTTGAGGAGAGCAATTCAGTAAGATGAGGGTATCTTCACATTATCAATGACTGCCTGACCAGCAAAGATTCTGTAGACATCTGCACTGGGTGTGATATGAATACTAAAGTTTAGCCTAGCAACAAGCTATTCCTCACCATAAGTGAATATGTAATTGCTGTGCATTCTTGAGTTACGTACATCCTGCTTGCATCTCTCTATGAATGACAAGAGACAATGAAAGTGACCCAAAAGTAGAGTTACACACCTGCCTACTACATTCCCTGTCCCATTTTATTCTCATCTAGTATAGCACTTACCCACTCTGCATCTCAATCAGACTTCAAATTACCAGTCACTGGCACTATTGTTGAATTCTTTGTTTTCAAGCTACATTTCTTTTCTTTCTAAGTCCTTTAGCAACTAAGTGCTCCAACTGCAGGGATAAGCACGCTCAGCTGGGCCACAGCATGCTCAAAGCAGACATGACAACAGATCTAAAAACTGCTGTGCCATGACTCTGGTAGTTACGAAAAAACTATTCCTCTCACAATATTCTTAAAGGATTCCAATTTTCCAGATTTCATCTAATTGACATGGATGCATTTCTTCCCTGTCCCTGGAAAGAAATGGAGGTCCTTGCCAAAATTCAATTTACTGATTATTTCACTCTTCTTCTTAAAGGCCTGGATGGGGGGGGGAGAGCAGGGACAGGACACACCTGAGTAAGACAATACACTTGCCCAAATTTCAGATTAAGAACTTTTCCTGAAAACATCTATCCTAATAAAGATACACAAGAGATATTAAGAAACAAAATGGGGTCTGATACTGCAATTACGACCACTTCCCAGCATATCTAACTTTCATCTGTACCAATGCCAGTTTCAATTACAGACATTGTTTGATCATTATCTTTCCTTTCAGTGACTGTAAGTCAGCATTTCATAATACAATCATATAGAAAACTCATGATTCTCAGTGAAATGGAGGGATTAGCTTCCACTATTTCAGAAACAAAAATAAGAGTATGAATTTGAAATAAATTAATTTAAACTAACATTATAAAAGAAGAAACTCTTAAGTAGAACTAAGCACATATACTATTAAGAAAAGTTTCAAAGTAAGTCTCAGATATTTTTAAAATATCTTAAGTGTTCTGTACTGTAAACAGGAACAACAGATAATAGGAAAAATATTTAGGTACCAAATATATATATTCCAAACCTAATCTGCATTTGCTCTCCCACAAGATATAAAACAATACTGTTATAAATACCCAGCAATCAAATGGGCCAGCACAGGCTAATGATTTATTTTTAAGCTGTCATTTTCTTTCAGAGGAGAATCTAGAGGCAATGACAGTAAACAGGAAGACAAGACATGCCAATATGAAAGGAATTAGCAAATAGCCCTTTTAGTAGTTTTTGTGTGCGTCTAGGTCACTGCTAGGTTAGATGATAAAACTCTTAGTGCAATTTACCAGGTGCTGACTGAAAGCTATGGGATGATGCTCTAATCCACTGAATTTGGAAAAGGCACTTTTCAAAGAGCAGTGGAAGTGGTTAGAACTGTGGATGTCTTACCTTAAGTTACACAGTGGAACCCGACACTTAAGAGATGTAACTTTCCATGGCAAACTGTTAAGCATCAGCATTGTTTCTCCAGTATGTTGCTTAATGAAGTAACCTTTTAAACTGCAACTACAAACTACAATATAGTTTTCCCAAGACAAGGATTTAATGAGCAAAGTAACTGAAATACTTTCTCATTCTTAAGTAGTGTCCTTAATGACTCCCTGTAGTCAATACAGCGAGATAACTTTTATAACAAACTATATTTTTTCTGTTACACACAATAGAAGACCTACTTTTTTTTTTTTTTTTTACAGTTTGCTTTTATGGACAATAAATAGCTTTTTTTTATCCTTCACTCAGCACTGATGAAATCACATCTGGAGCACTGTGTCCAGTTCTGGGCTCCTCAGTACAAAAAAGCCACTGGATTTTCTGGAGAGTTCAGTAAAGGGACCAGGAAGTTGGTTAAGGGACTGGAGTATCTAACAGACAAGGAGAGGCTTAGAGGGCTGGGATTATTTAGACTAGAGAAGGCTCAGTGGGAATCTTCTCAGTGCATATAAATATCAGATGGGGGTGGGGTGGAACAGAGACAGACTTCTTAGTGGTGCCCACTGAAAGGACAAGATGCAATAGACAAGAAGTGAAGCTAAATTTTGTTATATGTCAAAAGAACATCTTTTTTACTATGAGGATGGACAAAGAACAGAATAAACTGCCCAGAGAGATTGCAGAGACTCTAACCATGGAGATATTAAAAATCCAGTTAGAAACTTCCCTGAGTAATGTGCTCAGTCTGATCTTGTTTTGAGTAAGGGTACTGGGGACTATACCAGCTCTGGAAATCTCTTCCAATCCTAACTACTCTGCAATTCTGCTTTTAATCAGAAATGGTTTAGACAAGCCTTTCAGAATTAAAGAAAATTAAAGTCCTGCAGTTTACTTATTGTTCTTTAATGTGAAAAACTAAGATTACCACTGGAGTTTTAAAAGCCTGCTGGTTTTCTTATCTCTTTTTCACAGCAAGTGTTATTAAAAGAACTGTCAGCAGGTACCAGCAGATGACAGGCTTTTTTTATGTAAATTTAAACAATTTTTACTAAGACTGGTTACAAAGTAACAGTAGTTTTTTTCTTTTCATTTGCTCTGCATTTTAAGATAATAAACTGCTGCTTTCACACTTTTCACATACCAGTACTTGCACAATCTCTCCAAAATGTAGAAAACCTTCAATTAGATTGATTCAGATCACACAATCGGACTACTAAAGCTAGCATTATTGATGCAAACTTAAGATTTTAATAGATATTACATTTGCTTTGAAAAAAGTATATTTTAAGTGTTTTTTTCCTCAACTGTTTTTCTTAACATCCCTCCACATACTCATATATTGCCAGTTACAAATAGTCTTCATCAAACCAGGAAAGTCTAAAAGTTGCTCTCTTGTTATTTATTACAAAAAGGTCTTCAATACTGAATGAAAGAGCTTTATAAATAAGATTCTCATGCTGTTACTGAATGTCATCTGTTAGTCTTTCTGAACACCTTCAAAAATCAACTATTCCTTTTCAGTGCCAATTTTTTAGTCACATTTTGTACCATCCCCAAATAACTTAATCGTTCGTCTCATCGATGTCTGCATCATCAAATGGTAGTGCAAAATGCACACTGTCAGGAAGTTATGTCCCTCAGTTTCTAGATCGTATTCCTTGTGATTCTTAGCTTCCAGTTGAAATTTCAGATCTTTGGTTCACTACTTCGAGGTTTACAGAATTTGAAAGCTGATTTCTCCTCTATTCATTGTTCATTTACAGTCCTCTCTGCCTATTTACAGAGTCCTTTGTCTCACTTTCTTTTCTCAGTTTCCCAGAAGCTCCCTCTTCAACGGCATTTGTGTATTTTCATGTTTTTCTCACAAAACTTAAAAAAATAGCTCAATAAATAGAAATATAATTTAAATATCCTAAATATCTCAGATACAGTTGATATTCTCAAACAAAAATTGCTCTGGACTTGCACAGATTCTTGCAGATGTATTCTGTTGCACCTATTTAATGTCTAGTTCAATGAACACAATAAAACACACTTCAGAAAATTCTTCCACATGTCTCACATAGTCTGAGTTTCTATATACATGGTAAAGGACAGACAATTCAGAAATGTAGACAATTACCTCAAAAATGGCGCTACAAGGAAACAACAATCAAAATCAGAATTTCAGTGGACTTCACAATTTCATAGAGTTTAGAGATTTTTTTTTTTCCCTGTAATTGCCTTCTACCAGGCATAAACAACAAGCCTGTGCTCCCATTTCATTCTGCTAATCAGCATGCTCTCCTTTAGATGCAAAAGTGCAAGCAGCAGTCTCATCCATTTTCTTTTATGCTTTATTCGCTTGGATCACTGAACAGAGATGGGAATATTTAAATAAGTAGTCCGTATCACAAGGTCCAAAGAGACTTCCATTTTGAGGCCTGGGAAGGCTCAATACAGGCATACTTACAGAGTAGAAGATTTAACTCCTCTATTTCCCTAGGTAGCAACATCAGCACCAGGCATAATTTGTCTCTGACTTTTAGTAACAAGAACGCTTTAGAAAGCTCTTCAAATTTATGAGATTTTTAAGCCCAAGGATAAATCTTGGCTGCAGTTCACACTGAAGTGTGTGCTTTTACTCGTACGGTATTTTCTTACCAAATTATAATCAAGCTTCTGCTATGCAATTTTGGTGCTGCTATTGCTAGCTTTTATTGCTGTATTAAATTGTTAGCAAACAGCTAAAGGCTGCCAAAACAATTTCATCGCATCTATTTCATTTTTAATAGCCTTTTGTAAGAAACAGCTCTGAAATTATTGTTTACATATTATGGTTAAATAAATGCCAACAAATTGTATTGTTTAGGTTACTGCCATTAGGATTTTTTCCATTACTTTAGCCTTTATTAGGACATTATTTTTTAGGATTTATTAAGTTAGCTATCAGTCCACTACTATAACGGAAATACAGTTGTATTTACTTTATATATACACTCAAGCTTAAACTCGGTGATACTTCAAATGTTAAGTATCAGTACTGTATTCACCTTCGTCTATCATGACCGTTTCAGCTTCCTATCAAAAACACAAACAACTCATCAAAACTATTTTAGCACATGCAGGGTGCTGAAGCTGATAGCATGTCAGGATTTTATGAGATGCCACAGTTTTCTTAAGACACATCTTATACTTAAAACCCAACAGACATTAGCTTTCAGGAAAAGCAGGGAGTTAGTTGTCCATGTTCACCTTTAGCAACTTTTTTTTTTTTTAAACATTTAACTTGATCAAACTGAGGTTCTCTGAGGAATTTGTCAAAGCCAGCATGCCTTATTGGCCAAACAATAAATAATGTGACAGCAAACATGTTCCAACATAGACAGAGTTTCTCTCAAGTGAATTACTGCATAACTGAAACTCAGCTTATTTCCAATGACTCCAAACTAAAATATTTTATTCATATTTAGATGCCCCCTCAGGGAAACAGAGTAACTTACAACAACAGCAACCATAATCCAACATATTAAAACTGGATGGAAGAAGGATAAAATAAATGAAGTGCTAAGAAAACTTCATATATCCTTAAGAAAATAAAAGCAAAAGCTGTGTTTTTCAAAGATAAAATTGTGTACTGTGCTAGAAACAAGCAAGGTTCTTCATCAGTTCTGAAACAGGAAATCGAAAGCTGCCAAAGGATGCATGAACCACAATTTAGACAAGTAATTTCTCTGTACGAGCATGCTCGTATGTATTACTTGAGATGCAAACAAGCTCCTGTACAACATCAGTGAGTAGTAGCTTTCTGTTTTCTCACTCCATAAAAATTTATCCATTTCCAAGTGGCAAGTGTTGACCTTTTGGTGTACCATGTCTGCTCATGCTTTGCTCCCTCCTACAATTTTTCTAGTCATATACATGAAAAAAGACAATTAGAAATGTGTACTGCTATGTGTGCTGTATATCTCATGTGTAAGGGCTCTGTGATTGCAAATTAGAAAAGATGCTTTACTGAATTATCATACCTGATATGCAATTACTGCAAAGAAACAACACAAATTAACCTTACAGAAAAAGGTGTTCTATACTGATGCTGGAGATACGTATATTTCCCTTCCCCACAAACCAGTAAAATCCAATGTCAGAAACAATGTGTATGTAAGTGTGGTTTTAACTTTTAAAGAGAATTGAGATTTCTGTATTAAAATTCAAATACTTGGCCACCTTTCCTCTACATTCCTAACTTAACTTTTGTTTCTTTTTAATAAGAAAAGGGAAAGTCAGCAAAACAAAATGTCGCCATTAAATCATTTCACAGCATTTTGTGTCAGAAATGTAATGGAAAATGTGCACATCATGGGAAAGGTTACTGTTCTTCCAGAACATCTTTTCACTTGGTTCAGGGCTCATCCCTCTACATAAGTGTGAAGGCACTACTGATGGTTGTTCTCCCTGGGCTTAATTTGGCACTTGAAGGATTGTGGCATTTTCAGGAAACCACAGTGCAGTGATTTTAGTGGTTATACAGCGGAATGTGATGCTCTGATTTAGAATAATTACTCTGTTTATGTGCAATGGTAAAAGTCAGTTACTAGACCATATTCCAATGTCAGCTTATACTTTACTGGCTATTTCCCCAATATAACATCACATCAGATCTCTTAAGTCAGAATTACAGAGATTGATCACTCCTGTTCCTCAACAGTAAGTACACATGCAAAACAATAGCATTATTATACTTAAAGAACTGCAAATTAATTTATGCTTGACCTTTGCATTGTTACAACTACTGATACAAAAAAGGGAACAGACCCATACTAGTTTCTGCTAAAAGCTTTTAGATATACTTGAAGAAAACAAGCTTTTTTTTTTTTGCATATCCTTTCCACAACCTTTCTTCTAAAAATTACATTAAGTTACTAGACCTTTCTCACGATGAAGCCAGAGACAGACTTAAATATTTAGCTGTAACCCTATTTGAGACAGAATGGCATATACCACTACTTGTATAGTATTGGGCAGCAGTAACAAAAGTGAGGGAAAAAAAAAAAGTGTAACAATAAGAATCACTATTTTGTATATTAAGTTTTCTTACACAAATACTCCATAATTTACATTACAGTTCTGTGGATAGACATCTAATTCAGAAAACTGACTGCACAGATGATCACTTGACACTGCCTGTGACAAGTCAAAACTGATGCTGCAATACAGCATTTAAATGGGTATTGTCTCCTGCTATGGTCTTCTAACACTTTGGTTCAATACCTGTACATGAACATTGTCAGGTTATGGATTTCTAAGTATAAATTTCAGTTTCACGACTTCTGTAGCAGTAGCTTGGCTTAACAATTCAAAACAACCGCATTAATATAGAATTTGACATTTCTTTTCTGAGCATCCTATACCATGAAATGCTCTGATGTGATAACCTTGCTGCACTGAAAGCAACTGAAGCAGTTTGGCCAGAATGATGGAGTATCCAACACATTCAAACACCAGTTGAATTGGATTATTTGATGCAATTTTGATGCTGTAACAACAACAAAAAATATTGTTAAGAATATCCACAAAACTATGAAGCTACTGACCCCATCACAACAGATATTTTTGTAGTCACAACTTAATACTGTCAGTGAGAGTGGGAAATAATTTGATATGTCATCAACCTCCCCTCCGCCATCACAGGTAATGTGATTCCTTATTTTTTGCATCCTGTCTTATTGAGGTAATTTTAATCTTCTGAAGAGGTACCTCAGTCAGTGACTAAGAACTCACTTGTTACTTACAACAAAGATAGTTAGGACATCCTCAGCATTATATTTTTTATTTTATAAATTCTTCTGAATCCCAGGAGTTATAGAAGACAAAAAGGTGGAAAGATCTCTGATGCCTGTACTTCCCAAGGCAACCAGAAAAGTAATACTTAAATCCTGCAACACATAGCTGTTTTGGGAATGGATGAAAACTGCCAAACACAATTTCAAGCTGTAATGTACAAATCCATAACAGCACAGACTTGATCAAGCAGCTGTATCTGAATATGTGAAAAGGGTAACTATGTTCTTTAAAAATTACTGATAATAAAATGGTACAATACTACTTGTTAGGAAAAAACAAAACAATCCTGTAGAAAGAACTGCTTCAAATTTTTATTTACAAGTAATTATCTTGTTACATACTTCTAAATTTATGACATTAGCACACAAGCTTTTCAGATTAGCAGACTTTAAATATCAATACCATGAACTTCTGACAATTAAGCACCTAAACCAGACTTGTACCTGAAGAGTTCATAAAGTCCTACTGTTCACAAAGCTTCTACAGACTAAATCCCAGTGTACAAGACCTTGGGAGTCACTGGTCTACAACTTAAAAAGATCTAATGTTGATCTTCAAGGAGGTTTGACTGATAGATCACTAACAGTTCAGGAAAGAAAATCATCTGGGGGATGCACACATCACTCCCCCCCAAAACCCTCGAATCACTTGCTAAGAGGAACACTAATGAACTTCACCAGATATCACAATAGTTTTAGAACTTCTGTAACACTGAAGAGAAACAAATGTACTTTTTTTTCCTCCTTTCTGGATACTTAAAAAGAATTACACTTCACAACATTTTAACAAGAAATGCCATTAAACACAAACAACAACAATCCCATAAATCCTACCTTTTACCTGGGGGGTGGGGGATAGAAATGCAAACATCCTTTGCTCTAACTGCACTTGATCAGAAAGTACATGTAGTCAGAATAACCTGTGATGCAGTTTTGCTCTTTCAAAATGAAGGCTGAATGTGAAGTTTTACACAAAAATCATATTAGAAGGTCCTGTGCTTATTTCCTGAACTGGCTTTCCCAATTCTTAGAATGCAGAATTGAATGGAAAAAATCTCCAAAATTTAAGTTTTGGCTTGTTCCTACACAGACTACCCACAAGATACTTCCTTTCCCATAATACTGTATCAAGAATAAACCAGAGATGGAACACAAAGTCAGTATCCAAAGGCCTGAGCTTCTATTCTTTAGGTGACTTTTTGCAGTACAGCTTCGAATGCTCCAGGCACATGCACCTGTAGGTAGCTGGGTAGTCCAAATGCAAACATGCCTATCACTCTGCTACTGGAGAAGCCCTGAATGACAGCAGTATGAGTCTTGTTACCTGACCTGTGGCTGACTTTTAGGTTCTTCACAATAGAGCTTCACAATGCCTACAGCGTTCTTTGAATGTCTCCCTAGCACATGAATTTACTGAATATGAAAAATCTGTGGTATTTTACAGTAAAATGCAATGCAGCATAGGTAATTCAGTTTGAATAAAGTCCTTCATTAACAACAAAAAAATATATGGGCATTTGTCTTTGTATGCATTATCCTGCTAGCTAACATATAAAGAAATGCTTTTTAGAAGGCAATAAAATGAGGTACATGGCAGAAAAAATGATCTAACAGGTAACTTAAGCAACTGGAAAAGTTAATTTGCATAATTAGTCCCTGTAAATTACATAGCAGAAATAAACTACACAACTGAATGTCAAGTTTCCTTTCATTCAAGTAGTTCATTCCAATAATATAATACATTTGTAATCCTCTATAAAATGTAAGATTGTTCCAAGTTGTGGCTGAATGAACTAATATTTTCCTTGTGATTAATCTCCACATTAGCAGTCTTAAACTTCTAAAACTACTGTAAATCATAGGCTTTCAATTACTATGACAGACTTAATTTTGTTGCAGTGCATTTAAAGTAACTAATAACGTGTTTGTGGTGGAATAAACTTCAGCTCATGCAAAGCTTCAAAACTAGCAGTTAAGAGATGAAGAAATCCTTAACTTGAAGGTTGGCATTCCCCTCTGCATGGACATGTAAGAAATGAAAATGCTGAGATGAAACCACACAAAACAAATACAATTAAGGAAATATGGTGAGTAACAGTTTCAGAGAGAATATTTACAAAGGATTCACAAGAGCCTGTCTAGAATGCACCTTCTGTGAAAAACAGAATTGAAGTTACAGAATGTCACAAAGTTGATCACTTTGTGCAGCTAAAGACTCAATTCTTTATACAGTACAAATTGTTATCCTAAATTGGATACATTTTTAGCACTAGAATTACAGGTGTTGCATATATTTTCAAAATTTTCAGTTAGATTTGATGACTCAAAGCTATGCTAAACATTACAGTCAACTTTACATAAGAGTTTTTTTCTTTAGTAAATATGACATGGCATACATTTTCTTTCTCCCTTCCTACATATCACCTTCCTCCCCTTTCAGCATGCACAGTGAGTGATTGTGCAGAACACTACAGGTGCTTGAAACATGAGACAGTATATTGGGAATAATAAAATACTTTCCTAATTAGCTCACTTCCTAGTAAGCATCGATATTAAAAATAAATACTACATACATGCTCAGTAACTCACTCTGCAGCTTAATGTATTTTGAATACTTCATAACCAGCAGTCAAAACCTAAGCCAGCTACTCTATATTGTTTCAAATAGGCTTTAGTCTATTTTATCCTCCCTGTAATGCAACTAATAGTTTTGATTCAGCTGCTGCAAATCAAACAAAATGGAAAATTCAACTTAACTGACAATAAAGCATAAAAATTTGATACACAGAACTATAGAAGGTATTACTATATTCTTGCTCTAAATTGTGGGATGAAGAAATCTAAAGCTTTTTCAGAGATTTCTGTAACCTGGTGAAGTATGGTTTTGTCCCATAGATAAATGATATTCTATTTTTTCTCTGCTTTTCTCAAATCTGCTATTGAGATGTCAACTTTATGTAATGCACTATATTCTGAAATATTACCCAGGCACATCTCAAAGCCAACAACTGAAGCTACAATATTATTTTTCTTAATAGCAGCAGTTGAGAGATGGAATATTTTATGAAGAGGCCACTTCTTTAGAAGTCATTTTGAAGTCTTCCCTTGGAAAATTTGAGGCTAGACTAGCCCATGGACTCTCCTTTAAAAAAGCAGTTCTACATATAAAATACACAATTCATCTTTATTTGTGATTTTACCAAAACAGAATGGACAATAACACTGTGCTGGAAGCACTTTGTGTATACAGTGGTGCAATCGCTTACTCTATTGTGGTGGAAGATGGAGGGCAAGCTTTACTTAATACATATTTTGCCACTTGAAATACAATTCCTTATCCACGTTTCTACTAAATACAGTTAAATTCTAAAGGGAGCTATTAAGAAGCTATTTTTAAAGACTTGCATTACTAAGTTATGGCCTCAAAAAAAAAAAAAGAGGAGATACTCATGACTCAAGCAATTCCTTTGCAACATCTTTTATTCTAAGTGATTCATGAAAGACTGTAATAAAACACTCAGGAAACATATTACACATCTAAACTATACACAACTTTAAAAGATTCACAAAATGAAACAAAAGAGAAGCATCATTACATAAATATTTTCTAAACCAAACAGTAAAGATCACCTATAAAAACAAATATATAGTTTAAAAATTTTTTGTAGTTTTCACATAAAGCTTTAGAAGTCCCATATTTCAAAATACGTCTTCAATCTCAAGCATATATTTTAAATATCTGAATACTATTTAAGACTGAGCAGTATATTTTTATAAGTACCCTCTAGTTTCAAAATACTTCAGTTTCAAGTGGACATTATGACAGCTTTCACTGAACTCTTATCTGTTTTTAAAAGTGCTGTGTCTCCCTGCCTTACATCAAAACTACGTGTCAAAGATGAAATATTAAAAGCCCCCTGTATTTTACTATTGTTCCTCTCAGAATTCAATTAAATGGATTTGAATAAAAAGAAACTCAAAATCCACTTATCTCTAATTATAGATGTATCTTCCTTACTGTCATTTATAAAGTTACAGACCAGACTTTGCCTCATTTGAGTAAATATTTTCAATTAACTTTTCACTGACTTCGGATTTGTAAATCTTGACTGCCACTAACTAATCTTCTAAAAGGTAAAAATAGCCAGAATTCTTTTAGTTTAGTAAAACTTACACAGATATATATAAAAGAATGTATAAAATAAATTCATTGTAAATTCTAAATTAAAAAAAAAAGTATGTCACAAAAGGATCACAAGACTCATCTTTTTTTATGAACAAAACCACAAAATCTACACTTTCAATTCTAGTGCATGATACTATACTGGACCAGCCTATCTATATAATCTGACATCAGGTGATCAAAAAAGCACTGTCTTAGCAGGTCTAAAATATTTCATATATATATATATGTATGTCAACTATTAGCACACAAAATGAGGGAATGTGTCAATGTTTTAGACAAAAGCCAGAAAGATATTCTAACTTTAATTGCCTTTATTTGTTTGGCACAAGACTATAGTCACCAAGTCAAACTTCAGCCAATTAATGAACCATCAGAATGAAACATACTTTTTAGGAAGAAATTTAAGTCCTTCCACAAGCAATTATTTAAAGGTTTTAAACCATATGAACAACAGGTTAAGTAATGACACTGCCCATATAACAAACTGCCCATATAACAAATAATCTCTCTCAGCCATCCAATGCCAATACAAGCACCTAAAATGGATATTTTTAAAAGAAATCTCCATTAGTCAAACATTAATAACTATTTAAACAATTTAGTATTTTTTTTATTCCAAATTCATACTAAATACTCCATTGCATTCTTTGAAATAAGAAATAATTGCTTATCTTCCTGTAATCCTTCCTTACTTAGCAACACCAAAGCGAGAGCCACAAATTTCAGAAAAACCTAGAATCTTAAAAGCAGATTGTTCTAGAGTCATGTAACCAGCTCTGTTTGAGGTAACACACAGGAGGAAAAGCCAGAAGGCCCATCAAGATTATTCCTTAAATATACAGCTGCTGAAGCTGCATATTTCCATTTAACTTTTTTGATCAAAACTTTCATGTATGGAACAATCTCTTCTATAACATACCCACAAACTTCCCTTTCCTTAGTTGCAGATGGGAAGGAAATGAGTAAAAATAAAGTCCAGTAATTACAAAACATTTGTTCAGTGAGGAGCAAAAATGATAAAGGTAACTAGTTTTCTGAGAAAGTTTTGGCTTTAATTACACAGTGCCAAACTGTGGCACAAAACAGTGTCATTTCAGATATTGAAAAAATACTTTGTTTTCCCTCATAAGCATCTCTTGCTTACAAGGAGCCCTACCAACTTGCATTTAAAATAACACTCTTTCTACAATGACAAAGGAGTCCTGCATGATAAAGTGAAAAGCAGTAGTGCAGGCAAAAGGTCACTTTTTAGTTTGTGATAACATAACAGGAAAAAAAAAAAAAAAAGAAATAATATTCTGAAAACTTTCTCTGCAACACTCTCTAGATCACACCTCCACACATCTCTGGCTGAATAGCAGGAAGCCTATCTGGTAGCTCACATCTTATTACAGTCCCTGTATTTACTCTCATCAAAAATGTACAACTTTAATAACAAAAAAATAATACTAAAGAGAAATTTAAATTTACTAAATACCACAGCATCATTTAGTAATTATAAAAAATAATCCTCCACAGCACTTTAGAAGCAGTGGTCACCTAATTTGGATAAAATTGTAGCTATTTATAGGAACTAGCTGAAGAAAAGCAAGTTTTAAATTCATAATCTCTTCTAAAAACTAATACAGAAAATAAGATTTAAAAAAGTATTTTTCCAGAGAATTATGAACAAAGGATTAGAACATAAGAATGTCTTTCTCTGCTCCCATGCAGGATTACTATTCTGTTTCCAAGCCTAATTATGAGGATGTTTTATGAGAGACTGTGTTGGGTTTTGGCATACAGCATGCTTATTTTTGGACCATCTAAATTATTATTAAAATCTTTTCATGCAGTAAACAAGACATACCACAAATTTTCTACCATATTATTTAATAGCAACAGTTATAGCTGAGCTTAGAGAGATCTTCTCCAGAAACATCTAAGTGAAACATAGAGGACCTAAATACAACACTGTTTTTCATCTGAACTTACTATAAGATGATATTAATGAAAGCTCAGTAGTTTCAATTAAAATCTACTTTGTGCTCACTAAGCTCTATTATACTTTCAAGAGCCGTAAGTAGTTTCCACAGCTTTGCAAAAGGCCACAATGCCAGCTATGAAGTCAGAAGTAGCAGAAGTTGTGGTCAACACTAGCTATTCATTGGCAGATATGCTACACTTTAATTACATTTCTACACCTACAAAAAAACAAACAGACAAACAAAACATTAAATAGATTTCCCACACATACACTTTTGTTTCAGCTAAACATGACTATTAAACTCCTTCATGATCTGCATTAATGGAGGTAGCATTACTACATTTTTAAAAACAAATTCCTCATAATCCACATTCCAGCTCATGAAATTAATGATGCTATTTTAATTATTAAAATTCCTTTAGCTTTCATATCATTAAATTGCTGGTTTGTTTATCTTTCTGATCTGCTCTAAAACACTGACGATTCACCCTGATAAAAGAAAATTAATTCTCTTGTGTTAGAAAGACAGATTATCTTGGTTATTTTTATCTTAGTCCACAGTGTCAATGGGTTTGGCAGGGCAATAAATGAACCAAGTCAGTACTACTGGTGTGACACTTCCCCTAAATAAATTTTTATTTGTGTTTTTTAAAAAGCACATTTTCTTCATTATCATGACCATGACAAAGTGATGAATATGAAAATTTAATTTCTTGTAAGTTCAGAGCATCAAACCTACCTGACCAGATTTTCATTGTCTCCAGTCCCTTTGCAGGTAGCGCATTCAGTCCTTAAATCCTCCGACTTGGGCTTCTTTTGTAGAACAGACTGTCGTTGTCTTCTTTCTCTGGGAATCCGTTCCTGCCATAGCAGAAGGCAAAAGAAAGGAATGGAGGGGAAAGGAGGGAAGGAAAGCAAATAGTTTCAGTTATAGTACTGAATGTAACACTTGAGCCCAAAGTTTAATTTTTTTGTGAAACCATTAAAAAAAACCAAAAAACAAAACAAACGAACAAAACTATGAACAAAACACTATATTCCAACCTCAGGTTTTTCTTCTTCAGGCACAAAGCTTCGTTTTCGTCCTCTAGTTCTCTGGAAGAAAATATATTTAAAATTCAATATTAAGTAATAGAATGTTTTTGCTATTTACCTATTATTCTTAAGAACAAGAGAAACACACCACAGGAAACAATTTAAAGCAATAACTACAGAATCACTGCACAAGAAATAAAACAACTAACATTAGAGCAATGGTTTCAAATTCTAGATATAAATCTACAGAACTAGCCAAAAAATAAACAAAAGTACATTTGTTGACCTGAGCATGTGAAGTCTTATTCTAAAAAAGATCGCAACCAGGTTTACAAATCTCTTACATCCTTTGCACAAACTTCTCAATACCAAAATGCGTAATTTGAGAATCAGTATGAACAGCATTTCACTAAATTACTTGAGCACTTAGAAGTGCCCTGTTTGTAAGCAAAGCAATCAAATTAAAAAAATTTTAAAAATTAAAATTAAAAAGCTTCATCAGAACAGAAAACAATTCTTATAGCTTCTGAGGTGTAAGCAAGAATTAAAGTTCTCTAACTGAAGCTTAATATAATGAGTATACAGCAGATGTTCATAAAGTTGTAGCATATATGTAGCATGTACCAATATATAACTGGTACATAACAGGTGGAATAGGTAATATAAAAAGTGGAAATTATTTCAGTATTGCAGTTGTCCAAAAAAGTTTAAATACCAATAGTGGGGAGGAAAAGAGGTTTCCATGGACTAGAACAGCAAATGCCAAAGATTTAAAGCTGGCTCTAAGTTCAACTACACACAGCTTACGTAAATCCAATTTCATTCACTACATTTTTATCTCCAAAATAGCAGCATTACAACCTCTATGTGTTAAATAACTTACATAAGATGATCACACTCCCTCCTCCTTGTTTAACAGGGAAAAAATTAGAAGGGATGCAGAATTAAATGAAAAACGTGAAGAGAATATTCCAGTAACCCATACTAATACATTGGCACTAATAAAATAAGGAAATAAACTTCAAAATGCTTGCTTTTCTTGGAGAAAATCATAACCTTAGAAAATAATTTGTCATATCATTAAAAAAAAATTTAAAAAGGCACAACAAAACACACTGCCTACTTTATAATTTCTTAAAACTTTTTTCAAGTAGTATTCTCAACTGATGAAATAAAAAAAAAAATCCAGTTTAGAATCATAAGCAGCCATAAATCCATTTCTACTAGTAATGTCATGCTTCTCCTTTTTGGGGTCCCTTAACAGGGGATTTAGACTAGTTTCAAATTAAGGCTGTTCTTGATTTTCAACTATTTTACACATTTAAATACAGGTATACAGTAAATAAACCTGCCCACTTCAACACATCTATGCCCTTCTAACTATGCAGATTCTGATCTGTACTTGTCAGTAACATTTTGTTTGAGAAGGTTGGGGTTTTTTTTAGTCAAAATTTAACTCTGTAGCAGAAAGGAATGCAGTAGAATGGAAAACACTAGCTTATTTTGTGACTCTTTAGAATACTTTAATTACCATTGAGATTCTGTTTCACATTTCCCTAAAGACAATCTATAAAAAAAAAAGTTGTAAAACTTTATTTAATGCATATCAGTATTTACTATACATTTAATAGTACGGTCATGATTGAAGTGTTCCACCCTCCACAAGCCACACAGTAGACTTAAGTGTCCCAACCTGGAAGAAATTAATTACAGGTAACTGAATTGATTAGTGTAGTATTAGAGGCATTAATGTAATGTGGGCTACATGTCAACTGCCCATGGTCATTGTAAATTAGAATTACACACACAAAAAGGTTTGATCTGACATCAGCATATTAACTGCTCATTTTACTGCTTTCAACCTCTGGCATTGGTCCTAAAAACATTTATAAACTTTGACAATTTTAAGCCATATAGGCCTTGCTGAATGCAGCCTTGTAAAGATTAAATAGAGTTAGGTGTAAAGGTGCATGCCAATGTATGCAGTGCTATGGTTCTCCTTCACCATGCCTAAGCAGCAAAAACAAGGCATGCTTTGTACAGGCAAGGTAATGCCATCTTAAAAACTGATACATAATTGGGAAATATAGGTAACAATGGAATGATTTTTTTTACCTTCAGTGGAAACGATTACAAGTTAATAACTGTATTTTAGAAAGTGATGAATCATACTTAAACTTCAGCAAAATGGAGATAAAAGATAAATATAATTTAATCGCTCTGCTGTATCATGTGTGATGTATATGACAAGGAGCATGACATTAAATTATACTTGCATTATGCTTCCATTAGATTTCTATACCTTCAAAACCACACGAATCTGTTTGACAATCACTAGAATACAAACATTAAAATCAACACCTTTGACATACGTATTTGTAGGATATTTTATATGCTTTTAAAGTAACAGAATTTTACATTAATGTTTTTCCAAATTAATTTCCACACTTAAACATATTTTCAATGTTAACTTCTATTCAGAATCACTACACCATTGCCAGCATTCACAACGGAAAACAATATTTTATTTTCAGTTGTGAATTTGATGTACTGTTATTTTCAACGGTAGCCTTCCAGTAATTAGGCATTTGTAATTTTTTCATACGTTTTCACTGAAGTTACCTTAGGGCTTCACAGAAAAGAATCAGATAACCATGGATTACTTTGTCCAATATTTTTCATTCCTTTTTGCCTCAAAATACTGCATTTGCATTTTAAAATGCTTTGAATAATTTCTGCCCTTTGTGGTCTTAGAATCAGAACATCAGAGATTATAAACAACAAATATTAGAGCTGCATGTACTTGCCATAAACAATTTAATCTTTTATAAGAAATATTAAATTTTAAAGGAACGGTGTCATTATGTATGTCCAGTAGTAAATAGTACAACTGACATAAACACTTTCACATTTAGAACTTAATTGGAACCAGAGCTGCTAATCCAGTATAAAACATATATAAAGGCAGTGATTTTTTTAATCAAAACACTTGGTAATTCAATACTATAGAGATGGCTTCAATTTAGAACTTCGCTGGATCATAAAAAGGAGCGAGACAGTTTTGTGAATTCTGTTCCTGCATATCCAAAGCACTCAAAATAACAAGGGAGAAAAGCAAGACCTCACCTTGTCAGCACCCAAGCAAAATCCCCATTAATGCCAGTGCTATCCTAGCTGGTTTTTTATTTCACTGCAAAAAGTAGATATGCACTAAAATCTTGTCCATTCAAAATGGACAACTTAGTCCGAACAAAAGACAGATAGATCTGGATTAGAAAAATTCAATTCATCCATGACAACTGCCAAAACATGTCACCTGAGGACAGGAATAAAAAACTAAGTATTGAACAATGGAATGCAGTTCATCATATGTAAATGAGTAATTTTCCCTATGTCGAAGTAAAAGGTTTCTGAAAAAAATTATTTCAAATGCTGACATTTAATGACAGCTGATTGGCATGTCTTTGGTTGTGTCATCCTAAATTCTATACTTAGACAACCCTGGAATTCATTCAGTGTGTACTCCAGTCAGAGGTAAGTGTACTATGTGCTCAGACACTTCCCAGATAACAACAGCAAAATTCCAGCCACCAACCTTTAGATCCCACAGCATCAATGGAATCACCATGCATTCTGGTTCCTACACAAATAACTTAAGATTTCTGTTGGTAAATACATTTTATGACTATATATAGGGCTGATTCTATATAAACTTAACTACCCCAAAAAACTGGAAGAACTTATGCCAAGGTGATAATCATGACACATAAGACAGATACTATTTTTTTATTTCACATCCTTTACAGTTAAGGTCCTTAATAAATATATAAATAGATGCAAAAATAGCCAAATGAGTCAAATTTCACTTCTTACTACTGTATCATAATACTTCTATTCCTCCCCTTCTCTAGCGACTTAAGGTCTCCTTCTCTTCTACATTCAAACCATGTCTCCCAGCATACCCCCAAGTTCTCCCTATGTTACCCAGCTAACATGAAGACACACTAGGACCGGATCCAAAATACAAACATTGTACACTGGATAGCAAGAGACGAAACACAACAGATAGTAACTGAGCTCATAACTGAAACCTCTTCCTTACTTCTTCCCATCCAGCTAGTCTAAAAAATACTCAAGAACTAAACTCCCTCAGACACACAGACCTCCATCAAATCTTCTAATAAAGCATGAACAGGTTACTAGAGGCAACTGTGTTTTTGTTAGAAAATCAAGTTAAAAGCTGTTCTTTTTTGAAATAAAGTCAAGAGATCTAGCTTCTGTGTCAAAGAACATACTTTACACTCACAGAAATGAAAGAGAAAAATAAAGTGTCTTATTTCATTCGCAATATATCCCAAAATAATCTGAGCAGACCAAGAAAGATCGATAAATTAAAATTAAGATGCAAACATAAAGAAGTATTTTTAAGTGAGAACATAATGACAAAAAAAAAAAAATCAGTGAAAAGGTTAAAAATTATTAAATAGATTAAATTATTCCTACAAGTCATTTTTAGTATAACATTTGAGGGAAAAAGCCACCTCTACAAACTTCTAACTAAACTCTTTAAAATCCCATAAAATGACATTCTCTAGGTAAAGAGACTGAGCCATTTGATTCAATGAAATCATTAAGGTGAAAGCTAGCCATCTTTTCAAGAATATCTTACCCAGGTTTAGTCTTCACAGCAATGTTAATGCCCTCCCTCAGAAAAGAGTAATGCTCTGGTTAAATGAAACCTAAATATTAATAACATCCCTTTGGGTCTTTACTTCCAAGTCGTCATGTGTGGAAGTTGGAGAATTATTCCACGGTATTAAAACATACACCACTCTTCTGAGTTTTCATAATTTCTGACTTCTCATTCAAAAACTGGAAAACAACTCCACCTGTTGCCTCTGCAACATCTTAAAAATTCACACAAAACATTACAAGACTACCCACAAAGAAAACAAAGAAACAGTGACAGGCAAGACATACAAACAGCTATCAAACCTGAAAAGAAAGACAAGTAGGAAAAAAAAGTGAACACCATTTGTTTGTCCCTTTCTAACCTAATTTGTAATGATCTAAGCTGACAGTTACTAAAATATTCCATACAATATATAGTACTTAATAATAAATAATGTAAGTAATAAAGCACAGTTAAAGAATGTTAGAGAATGCATCTTGGAAAAAAAAAAGTTAGAACTAGGACACACTTCCATATCTAAGGGAAAGATAAATAAAAAATGGGTCTCTTTCAGCTGTCCTGTTTTGTTACAAAAGTATCCATCTGTGCTGGGCAGCATTCTACTGTTACAAAGTGGAAACTTGCTTATCAGCTTAGGCAATTAAAAGAATCAGGACAAATGGCTGAAAAAGACAATATGAACATAAATCATGAATAATGAAGCAATAAACGTTACAGCATGATGGGGATCAAATGCATGAGTGACTTGCAGTAACATTTTTAGAATATATATGGACAAGAAATCAGTAGAGGTGTGGGAATAACATGATTCTAACCCATGAAAGGAATTAGTGTACTCAAGACACTTTAGTAAGATCAGACAGTTTAAAAACAACTGTCCAAAAAGGAATGAAAAACATTGAGGGGAAACGTGATCAACAGTGGGATCAAACTGTCAATCCAAAAGTGGGAGAAGAAAGACTGACATGTGAGTCTCCATTGTGCACTTTGAAAAGCTAGAAGTGCATTCTTAAATTTCACATACAACATTATAAGCAACTCAGTAGCAACCAGACAACAGTATGAAACATATAAAACAAAGAAGATTAAATAATGCATTGACTGCAAGATTTTGAACATTGTCAGAAAAATTAATTCCATACATGAGAAAGTGAGACCTCTTTAAGGAATTAATAAAGTCTAGGATGAGCCCTATACTCTGTGAAAGGCAACAGACTGTTTGCAAAACAGCAAAGGAAACAAAGCAAGCAAAGGAAATGGACAAAGGAAATGTCTGTTTGCCATCACTCACAGACGCAACAAGTTGATTTTTTAGTTTCCAAGCGTGAAAACAGAACAGTGACCTTGACAGAATGGGTGCCCAAATGACCCAAAGCCACCATGACTGTCATGAAACCATATTGTTGTGACTCTGAAACACACATGCTTTAAACCAGTTCAGCCAAAACCAGTAACAGAAGGCAGAACTTATCAACTGACCAAAACAGAGGTGGCAAGTCCCAGGACATGAACATATGCTCCTGTTAAGTACTGACCATTTACTTAAGCACTCATGGAGGACAAAAATATATACTGGCACCTATTTCATTTATTCTTCTACACAAGGAGATATACAGGAATTATCAGTATTACATAGGAAGATAAAATAATATGAAATACTGAAAGCATCTGTGGTCAATTGCAGTGGTTCAAGTACACTCCATATAAAGTGAACTGTAACAGTTCTGGATTTGATCTGCTCAGTCACTGTTTTTCAAAAAAAAAATCAATGGTGATTTCAAACAGTTATTTGAGAAAGAAAATTTAAACCCAACAGGGGTTAGAGCACAATGATATTTAACAGAACTTACAAGAGTCCCAGTCATTTAAAAAAGCCGCATTAATTCTGCCAAGTATTTCAAGCACCACAATAGAAAGTACTGCTGACAGTTTCTCCTTTGCCTAATCCAGTAACCGGTTAGAATTTTTTTAATTGTCTGCACACACACACAAAGGCAGCAAAGAGGCCCAAACACACCTGCTTATGCTGTTTTATCTGTGTAAATTCAGGGATTTCACTATGTTAGTAAGTACTGTTTCTGCTAACAGACAGGACAGATGATCCTTACTATGCACAAGGCATTCACTGAGTACTCCAAGTGCTCCTGGATTTTAGGGCTACATGAAATCATTAGGAAGGTGGGCATTTTTCATTTGAGAATTTCATATAAATAATTCAAAACTAGTCACAGATTTTACATGAAAAAAATGATTAATTTAAAGACACACCTGACTCTTAAAACTACCGGTACTTTGATAGTTTCTTTACTGGGAAAAAAAAATAACTACAGAAGTTGATTTGCGTTGTAATTATTAGAGGGTCGAATGTGGAAAAAATAAGATGTTTTTACTTTTGTAGATCTGTAAAGCTCACATTTCTTCACTGAAATAGCACATTATTGATTTTTATTTCCCATACTGACCTGCAGCTATGGTGACTGCTCTACAAAGACACATAGCTACATGAAATACACAGTGAGTAAGGCCAGTGTAAGATTAAAATCACTGTTTAATTCTGTTTCATATCTAATTTCTTCAGGCATTTTCATTTTTATCTTATGGCACATTAATTATATACTTCCAGTTTTACCTTTTATGAAACTATGTTTCATTGATACATGTCACACATACCAAAGACTTAGCAACCCTCTCACTCATACAGCTTTTAACATATACTTGTTAATAAGAACCTAAAGACAAAAAAACAAAACCAAAAAACAGCAAATGTTAGAATGCTATGGAATCATTCCAAACAAGAAGGTCATGGCAAAGAATAATTTAATTAGTACAGAACAGAAGATGACTGATAGGAGAGATAAGCAGAGCAAAACAGTTTCAGAAAAAAAACTTCCACTACTAACAAAAAAGTAACTTAAAGAAATCACTGCACTATCAAGAGCATGCATAAAGCAAACTACAGATTTTTAAAAGCCTGAAGAAAAACCACACTGGTTGAAACTGCACAGATAATGTGATCACTCTTCTGTTAAATACAAACCATGACCATTTTGCCAAGACAGCAATTTTTAATCCATGATGCCACCCAATTCTTATTGAGTTCAATGTTATAAAAGTTTTGCCAATGAAAAAGTTAGTCATGCCAGTTGCAGAAAAATCACTTTGACCTCCTTTGCTTTGTTAAAAGACAGAATACTCTATTAATAGACACCACACAGCCATAAAATTATTTTAAATGAGGGTAAGGACAGCTATATAGACACCAGATGGCACACTCGCTCAACGCAGATCAAAGTGACTACCTTAAATGGTACTTATCACTACTATTCAAAAATCTATCCCTGAAATAATTATTTGATTTTCTGGAAAGCTAGCAGTAATGAAAAGGCAATTGCCAGACAAAAAGAAACAGCAGTAAATCACCATATTATTATAAAGAAAAACAAGTCGACCATGAAACAAACTTACACAGGATTACAATTCACACACACACACTTTTTATGGGTTCTTTTAATTTTCATTCTCTTGGGAACTTTTATTTTTTAACAGTTGGACTCTATTTTAAAGATCTTTTCCAACCTGAACAACTGAACAATTCTATGAATCTAGAAAAGCAAAAAATTTACAGTATTTCTGCTGTCAAGCAATATTATCACAGAATCTGGACACTGACTTGAAACTACTAAGATTTATGCATAGAATAGATTTAGAACACAAGCAGGATTGCCTTCTATCCTTTTCAACACTAATCTCCTCCAAAGCACACATCTGAAGAACTGAAAAAAAAAAACAAACCAAAACCAAACCAAAATAAAACCAAAACAACCAGCAAAAAAACCCAACCCACAAACCAAACCAAAACACCACCTCTTGATATACTCCATTTGCTTCAAGCACAATGAAAGAGCTGCATCAACTTACCTTACTTCCCTTTCTAAATCTGATCTCAAGACAAAAGAAAGAGTCTTATAGTATCATGTATCCATCCAACCATGTATTTGACAAGCAGATTGACCTGGTTTTTACATTTGCACTGACATGTCATACATAGACTCAGTTGAGCTTTTACAGTCAGTGATCAATTATTTTACATTGTTTTTTATAAAGAAAGCCTTAAGTTTCAGAATGCTGAGCACCTCCTGATTATTCTTTTCTAGAGCATTAATGTTCAGCTGACAGCAAATTTTTTTTAAGTGGAATATGTCAAAACACTACTGTTAAGACAGTTGCTTTAAAAGGTCTTCAATATCCTTATTTAGAAATAATATTTAAACGAGTTAACCATCATTGACAATGTTAATTAAAACGACAACTGATAAGCACAGGTGTTTTAAAATTATGAGCTGATTTTACGAAGCACTGATACTTACATTCACATTGGAATTGAAATTCTATTTTCCTCCTGTTATCATTTTTTATTCAAAACTTATCTATGACATCACATAATTAAGTTACACAATAGATGTGTGGAAACCACTTTGGTGGAAATGCTTCGGTTCAATACAAGATAGGAATCTTGTTTATCTTTTAATACACTTGGTCAGAAAAAATCTAATCACTCCTCTGTTATGTTTTCCTATTTGAAACAAAAGCAAAAATAATAATCCATTCCAAATAACAGTATTTATTTGTAAAACAAAAGCAGTATACAGAACAACTCCCTGTACTTAAAACAGTTTATAGGTGCTTTGTCAGGGTTTTATTTATTTATTTTTAAACTAATCTACTTAGCCTGTAGCCACTCAGTCACAGATTTGTTTTATTCCATGTTCCAAAGAACAAACAACAAAGTGTTGGCTAATAATTCTTTCCCCAAAACACAAATGTTTTACTGCTAAACAAAAAAAATCACTGTCTGTTCATCTGGATTTTACAGAATATAATTAGAGAAAAAAAGCAGATTTTCAGGTTTTAGATAATGAAAATAAGTCTGGTATCAGAAGATTAGATGGTTTTATTTAAATCCCTCAACAAACTATCCAGTTCCCAAAATGTCTTGACATAAAGCCTTTTTCAGCTTTCTAAGACTGGGTAGATGCCTTCCTTTTCAATAAAAAGGAACCAAAAATGGAATTTACACACACACACACAAAAACACCCCAAAAAACCCACCACATACCACCCTCTAGTATGCTAAGAGCACCAGGACCTGACAGCATTTGTTGAAGGATTAAATATTCAAGAAAAGAAATGTATGTGATGCTTCTTACAGAAACACCAGTACACTTCCAGATGACAGTGCATACAGTAGGTAATTCAACAGTTTTATGATCGCACTTGATAGTAACTGTAAGCAAGGACAATTACACAGTTACCTAAGCAGTCTTCCCAATTCCTTCCAAAATAAAAATACATTGAAGAAAACACACCCATAGATACAAAATACACTGAGAAGAAAGGATTGAGAAGAGTATTTAAAATAAAGAAGAAAACATTAACAATTTGAAAACTATTTTCAAGGACTGGAGTAGGGAGGACACAAAGGACAGAACAAATATCTGGTCACTGATCTTGAAAGGCACCACACAGATCCTATCTGTGTAGTCAGACTAAACTTTGTATGAGAAGTTGCTCAGAGGTCAATTTTTCTCCCCTTCAATAGATACACAGACCCCAATCTCATGAACTAAAAAGCATTCTCTTCCTGAAAACAAAATAAAACGATTAACAAAAACTAATACCAACTTTCCCTGGTCCATAGCAAAGGTGAGTGGGAATTCCATACTGCCATAAAGTATCTATTAAGTCTTCAGAGGTCTGTTATCTTGGTTAAGTGCACCAAGATCGTGAAAAAGTTGAAATGAAGGAATTCAGGCTAGCTCAGAGAAAAAAAATCCATCAGGTGTAAAGGGTGTGAACCTCCTCTTCCATAGTTAAGTAAAAGACAGTAGAAAATTAAAATAAACAAACCAACCACTAAAAAAAACTTGTCAGCTATGGGAAAGCTAAAGGAGTAAATATAACTGACAGAGGAGTCCCACCCACAGGGCAGCAAAGATGTTACCTTGCAAAACTCCATGTTGTAGAAAAGCAGAGAACTGGAGGGAACTGAAAGAGCCAAAAAAATCAAGCAGAGGAACAAAGTCTTTCTTAGATGAGTAGCAGTAATTTCTCCACAGTGCAATGCTGTACTGTGACAACTTAGTAGCCCAAGTAAATTTAATCTCAATATTGCAAACCATCTTGTGTGCAGCTATACTCTTGATACACAAGGTGAGAAGTCACCAGTGTAGCACATCAGTGTCACAGTGTGAGGGGAACACTTGAGAGCAATTCAGTATCTCTCCATTTAGCAATGAAGAGGCTTGGTAGTTATTAACACGGGAAGAAACATTGGTTTGTTCTAAAACCTATGATTTCTGTACAATGCCCTATATCACTCTTTTGTCTATTACTAATATGACCGTCTGTCTTGCAATATTTTAGTTCTCTTTAGTCCCATAATCATGATTTCCCTTCCCCTAATACCATTATTTTGGGTATAAAGGGAGAAGAGGGAGAAAGAAGAAAAAGGGGAGAGGAGGTGCAAAGGGTTTACTTAGCACAAACAACAGAGAAGTCTTCTTTCTGAGTGAACAACAGCATAACAACAAGACAATTCAACCCAGACAGCTGTAAAAACCTATCTGTTCTTAAACAGGGAAGAAGAAATTTCCCTTCAATGAGAAAAAGAAAGAAAAATGTTCTTCCCCTACAGAGAGTTTCTCAAGTATTCATAAATTTAATTTTGTATTACACTCCTAATAGTTTGAGCTAGTATGACTTGAGTCATTCTTAAAGTTCTTCTAAGTCATAAGAAGAATGATTTTTCCTGTTGGAAAACAAAGTCATTAGGTAAACTAAAGCTGTGGCCCAAACGGTCCAAATATATTGTAACATAATTCAAGCAAACATTTAGGTTAGGTCAGGAAAATACTTGCTAAATCCTACCAGTGTCTACTCAGAAGATCAAGTATAATAACTACTAGTACCAGCATAAGACGTCTGGAAAGCTCTGTGAGGAAAATAAAGTTGTGCTGCATAAGAGATGAAGTACATCTAACCCTTTAGTGAGAGGATTTAAGTATCTGTAATACTAAGTATATTGGAAGATGAACCACCAGTTTAGATGTAATTACTATTCATGTCAAAAGGGTCATGGAAACACTACTCATTCCCTAAATCGAGCCTAAAAGCCCTTTGATACTTTTTAATAGATTTTACAGGTGATGTTAACACATCACACATGAAAAGCCTTGTTTTATGAGCAAGTTGGAAAGCAAAATTTTAGGGATTAGAACACAGTGACTAACCATATAGTTCTGCTTTCAAATGAAAGAAAGATACTAAATATTTCATTAGTACAGGAAGTAAGAGCTTTTGCTTCTCTTTTCTAAAAACTACGTGCCAGGGAAGTTTAAGAAAACATGTAATGACTAGCAAGACTAGGAAACTAAACAAACTGAAAGAACAGACTCACAAAATGTGCCATCAGTCAGCAGGTTGCCTGTCACTTAAAGGAAGTGACTAATTACTTTACAGCTGTAATTGGCAATTCACTATATTTAAATCTTAGCATACAAGAACAAATTATCCTGACTATTAAGGCAAATAACAGCTGTAAAGGCTAAGTTTAAGTGCAAACTGAATTTTCCCCTTTTCTAAAATTAAGAGCGGACTTTCTGACCCAGGTAAAAGGAAAAGCTTGTCCAGCTTTTCAGTTCAGTATTGTGCTTTAGCAAAACTATGTATTTAATACAAGTAACAAAGGATTAAACACAGGAGAGGGAATTTATAACAAAAATAGAATGTCAATGAAATTGAAATCCCACAATTCAAAATGCCCAAAACGTAAGTCATCTTAAACAAAATTACTATGAATATCAGCTGCATAACACCATAACCATCATTTACCGTGTTTCTGATTGGAATTTTCTTCGGTTCTGGTGGCACATCCTGAGGAACAAATTTCACTGGTTCCTTAATCTGCCTCCTTGATCTTTTGGTCCCATCTGGTAAGGTTTCCATGGCAATATCAGCCTCCATGTCACTGCTACCTGCCTGGTCGCACTCTGAGCATTGCCTGCAAAGTGGAAGATTTTCTAGTTAAAACTGCAGTCACAAAAGCAGAAGAAACACATTGAAGTGTTTGGGTTTAAAATAAATTCAAAGGTCAGGAAACCAAGTGGAAATATAAAGAAGTCCCTCAAATATATGCTATTTTAAGCAATTAAGCAAAAAACGAGCAAGATGTCCTTATTGCTGGGTTTCTTCCTGACAGTAATTAAACTTCGAAAACCAAGTTTTTGAAAGGATGATTTAATCTTCAAGAAAGACACACCTTATTTTACCATTTGCATCCTACCATATTCCCATTTAGAATGGTGTCCACTGGTCTATAATCTATTCATTTCTGTAACTGCTGCTGCAGTTCAATCTTTACGACTCACTGCTGAATTCACTTTGATGTAAGCAATCTTTAGAGGCAGGGATTTAGAAGACATGTCTGTTATGAAAATCAATTTTATGTATTTTCTAAGGCAGTGTTTTTCAAATCTGAAAAAAAATAGCTAAAAGACAATTAAAGCTATAGAAGCTAGAGACATAAATTATCAAACTTTGAACACTAGGTTGATAAAAATGCCTTCCAAGTTTTTGAAAAAGTACAAAAATACAAATGGGAACTTCAAAAGTGAACAGATTAACAAGCTCCATGACAGATGGGAAATCATCAAGTGTAGTTCTTATTTGCAGAAAATACTCATCTTATGCAATGGTATAAATTCAGATGTTCACTAAAGATATGTTAATGAAAACTTTAAAATTATACCCACTGATAAGAATTAAAAAAAAAAAGAGGACTCTTTCTCACATTACACTTCCAATTCAAAAACTATAAATCCTTTCAATCAAGTTCCAATTCATCACTATTTTCATATTAAACATGTTCTTTTTATAATACCAGCTGTCTTTAACAGGGATACAACCATTTAAAATTATCTAAATAAATAGTAAATTTGCTTTGGAAGGCGACAAACAAAAACTTTTAATTATTTATAATTATTATTTGAAGCACTAACACACACTTATGACAAAAGGGCATACCCATCCTCTATCTAAATCAGTGCACAAAGTCAGGTATATATGTTGTGTCTGAGCTAATTTCTTCAAATGTATACACATTCAACAGGAATAGTTTTTCCTCTCATTAACTTCAGTAAGGGCTAATACAATATCAGCATCAGCTTTCCATGTTTTCTAATTATTTTAAACTAATCCAAGCAGTATAATCTTGGATCTCTCTTGGCATAGCCAAGAGACAACAGCAGTCATGGTCTGCTATACAGACCTGCGGCTACCAAATCAATATAGTGGGGATCTAATCCTGCATTGGATTATTTACCAGTGTAACTGACTAAACCAACACCTTTCTCACAGTTTTTCCATATGCAAAATTAAGACAATTGTGGCCATGTTCTAATGTTATGATGATTAATCACTTATCTCTAAGGCACTTGAAACCATGGGAAATAGGACACATGCTAGGGCTAGGAGTATTTGATGGTCTAGAAAAGCAGAAGTTCTACAGGGTAGATTCCAGGAAAGATAACAGTTTCTCTCCTCCCTCATATAAATATAGATATATTAATATTTCTAGGCCTCTCTAGGACACTAAAATACAAAACCATCAGAAAAACATAAGGTATAATAACTTTTACAAAATTATACTTTTTACAGTCTTACATTCCCTTAAATGTGTGCATATCCATGCACTTACGTAAATAAACAAAGGATCACAGATCATCCTAATATTATAGTAAGATTTCAGGGAGAAAGGCTCTCCAAAGATGTAACAGGAGAGAGAAGCTTTAGAGATAGCAGCATTCCCTCAAAATTTTGCCTGTCTGCTTAGCTAAAAGGTACTGTCTGTTGTTTACTTTTATATGATGCATTGACTTCAAGCTGTCCAGCTCAAAACTCTAAGGAGATTTTCTGTTTGGTTAGCATCAGAGAGCACAGCCCCCCCGCCCCCCCCAGTACTGTAGCATCAGTTATGACATTAATTTCTCTAATGTAAAGAACAACTTAAATACTTACTATGATCTGGTTATGCAGATGTAAGCAATAGCTGAGAAAGTGTTCAAAAATACTGTATTGAGCAATTCTTACAAAAAGTTTATCTTCCACATTATTATGATAAAAATTTATACTGTGTATAAGTTTTAAAAATAAGCATTCTACAGCTAAAAAGCTGCACTTAAAAAAATCAAAGCTTTTAAAAGACAAAAAAAATAGTAGCATAATTTTACAGCAATATTTAGAATTGGGAACTCAGTCTCCTGGATCTACCACCCAGTACCTATGACTTAAATCATTCCTGTTCTTTAGGTCTGTGCTATTAAAAGAGAAAGATATTCTTTTTCTGCTACATAACTCCAGACAGTTGCACAAAAATTAACTATGCAGATGAGTAAAGTTATTTAGTTTCATTAGAGCCCTATTTAAATATTAAAAAATGAAGTATTTTAATTTTTATGTTAATGAAGAAAAGTAACATCTCCACCTACGGATGAGGTAGTACATACAAGTTCCTGAAGTTTTGATAACAAAGCTTGCTCTGAAGCAGGTGGTGCAAGTGTCACAGCAATCAAAATTAGAAAAAGCTAGATCTACAAAAAGATGGGGGGGAGGACATGACGGTGGTGGTAGTGTGTGAATCACAGAATAAAACTCCACAAACATGCTGAAGCTGAAGAAAAAAGGAAAGTTATAAGTGTGAACTTACAAGCAACCTCTTGATTTACTGAAATAGCCTCTACTATCACAGGCAACCACATCTTATCAACCCTATTATTAGCAGTAAAAACTAGAAAGTAGTTTGGTTCTTAGCTCCCATAGGGCCCACAGAAAAGCTATTACAGACACACACTCCTCTGATTTGGAAACAATCTTCAAACTTTCAGCTCCTATTATGGTTTATTCCAACACGGTTCTTGAATTTAAAGGACCCTTTTCCTGTTCTGCTGCTTAATTCAAATGCATTCATAGAAAGCAGACATGTAACTTCCCTTTTTTTTGGCTATGCTAAGATCGTGCTCATTTAATTTCACCTCTTCAAGGACAATCAGCAAATAGAGAACCTACTACAACAGGTCACCTTTCCAACTATTCCAACAATCTTTGACTACTTCTAAATTAGAAAGCTTTACCATACAGCACAAATAAATTAACAGGAGAAATGGTTTTGTTTTGCTTTTAGTCTAGACTTACCTAATCTAGACTCAGAGAAAATCAGTAGGAGGCATTAACACGCCTATTATTAAAAACTACTAAAAATGCTTTATCCATCAAGAATTTCAGTGATGATCTGAAACCTTTTAATCATACAAAGTCTTTGATTAAGCATTAACAACCTATAGAAGAAAAAAAAGCATGATTTGCGTTTGCAATCTGACTTGGTATAAGAACCCATGGTAATGGGGATACCTTCCCAACTCATAAAGCAAACAGATGATCTCAACTCAGCAGCAAAAGACAGTAACAGCAAGTGAAGAAGAATGCAGATAATTAAATTTCAAAAATTATTAATTGTCCAGGCTAACACTGAAACACTGGTTTTGTGTAAGTGCATAACACAAATGTTTCTGTGTTGCCTAGTGGTGAATACATTTTTTTTAAGCATGAGCAGCTTCAAGAAACTTATAATAGGGCAAACTTATAATGGCCCCTTACTTTGGAGCTGTAGTAAGCACCCAATGACCGAAGAGTGCTTTGTTTTTACAAAGTTTTAGAAACTGATACCATGAGGCCTTTAATCTAGAAATTTACAAAGTGGGAAACATCTACAACACTGCGAAAACATGAAGGGGAGGGACAGTTCAGTGATGAAGTGGGTTTTTGGTGAAATGGAAATGAAAACCACAGAGAGAGAAACTTGTTACTTACAAACAAACATTTACTGCAAACAATGACATTAGGATGCTTCCTTGCTGAAGCTCTACCTATGAAAAAAAAAAGCCATCTAAATACACTAACTGATGGGCCTGGCACATGGGAATTTGTGAAATTATGATAAGAAAAACTGAAGAAACACTGAACATCATTCATTTATAAATGAAAGGTCATTATATTGAAGATCTCACAAACAAGGCTCAAAGCCAACATAATGGTAACTTCAATATTAATCTATTTTTATTTTTGAAATTTTAGTAACAAAGCAAATAACATCTTTACTATACGAGACAGAAAACCAGATAAAAACATATGAAAATACTTTACTGAAAAGGTAACACTACAAAAATTAGGAAGAAACTGAGCGTTTCTTTTCAATTATCACATTAGAGATGAGTCAACCTTAACTGTGTTATGGCATATGTTTTCAGAATGGATTGTGTGATGAAGATACAAGACTCAGTTTGAACAAGAGAGTCTTTCTTATAACACAACTGGCCATTAGGCCGGAAGAGGACCAACATCATCTGCACACAGTGTTTACTGTGAAAAGAATAAATTTAATTCTTCTTTGCTGAGTGAACACCACTACAGTGCTTCCAAAAAACAGTTCTGCCCTCAGTATTTAAAAAATAAAACTGTACAGTTGTTAGTTAGTGTTTGGCTTGTTTTTAATTAGAAGGAAACAAGTCTCAGACATTCTTTGATAAATCACTTCTTGCAATGTTTATAAAAAAAATTAAACCACTTTGAACTTGAGAAACGTGGACCATAGTGTTAAGATGACACCTATGGTCTGGTCATTTGAAGAAATCACACAAGCCAAATAATGTACTGGAAGTAGGGAGGGGAGCTGGGGGGGGGAAGAGAGGACTGCTTTTATTCTGGAGATAAAAAACAGTATATATGAACCAAAAATTGCTTGTCAAAGACCTTTCAGACAGTAAATGTACTGAAATCTTGCCATTTGCAATGGCGCAAACATCTGTCAATTAGGACAAGTGACAAAACAATAAAAAAATAATAATGTTATATGTATATTGTATTCACATTTACATAAGTTAATAGTGTTGTATCATTATTCAGTGACTCCAGATGAAAACACAATTAAGATGAGCTGGGTGAGTACTGAATGAGTGGGATCAGGAATAAGAATTAATGTCCAGATACTGAATGAATGTTCATGGGACTACTAGTCAGGAACTCTGCAGCTCATTCTGTCCTGTGGACAATACTCTCCACAGCAGTTACCACTAAAATAACTTGGCCTTCCAGAAAAACAAACAAACAAATAAAAAAACCCCCACAACCGACACACCACAAAACAAACCAAAACCACACAAAAAACAACACAACACCCGAAAAAACTAACAACCACCAAGTCTAATATGATCATTAGTCCTCCTTTAGCTCATCTCAGTCTCCAGCATTTGATATGCTAGCAGAGGTTATCACTGCTTTTCAGCAATCTTATTTCAATAGAAAGAGCTAGTCCCTGTTGGTAGCTGCCAAGTATGTTCTTAATGACTACGTCAATACTTTACAATCAAGATTTTCATTCATTGTATTGTCTGCAAACACTTGTACATTGCTTTTGTATCAGTTCAGATCATTCTCTACCAGGAAAATACAGTTCCCAGGACATCCAGAATGGACCGAAGCATGACAAGACAAGTTGCCAGAGAGAACGACAAGACAATTTGCTAAGGTGAATCAAGAGTACTATAGTGTTTAATCAAAAGAATTTATAAGAAACTGAAAAATTGGAAATTTTTAAGTAAGAGTATGACACAGCATTTTACTCTGATGGCCTACTTTAAAAGAACATCAAAACAGAAACAAATTAATGCTTTCATGTTTTATTACATAAAATAGTTGTTATGCTCTTCCTCTCAAAATTAATCCATTTGAAATAACAACAGGCTTTGAACTTACTATGTTAAAACAGCTTATTTCTACAATATTCAAGATATATAAATGTTACTTTGGAGAAAACTGTCAGGTCTCTGAACTGGGCAAGTGTCAAATGCTTGAAAGCAGTTTCTAACAAGCTGTGAGACACTGGTGCTCACTGGATCTAAAATTTACTATGATTTCAGACTAAAATCATTACCGCCTTTTAATGTTTAGAAACATTGAGATAACTAATTATAATTTGTGCTTTAACAAATTAGCTTTTAAATATTTTTTTCTACCATTACATCTAATAATGAATTAATTTCAAAATCCTAATTTGTATACTGTAATTTAAATTCCTATCAATGCTGAGCATTAAAGAAACAAAAAGTAGAACTATTAACTAATCTATACATCACACACAAGCTGAACCATTTAGCATCTTCAAGCACAGTATAATATGTGAAGCATATAGAAAATTTATTAAAAACTCCTCAGTGTTTAAATAAATATGTATCGATAAAGTATACAAACTTTTGCAAAGGCTCAGGTTATCAATTATGACTAAATGATTATCAGTGATGATGGAATAGAAAGCAAAACTTAAGAAAAATTAAACTGTTTCCTGCTTACTGTTTTAAAAGAGTCTTTCAACTTTCCTAACAGTTCAAGGTATTTTCTACTATATCCATTTTTTCACTTGATCTTTTCGCATTAAGTTCCCATTATATCCTATACCAATATTTGAAAAGTATGTGGTCCTTACATTAAAAAAAAAAAATGCATTTTTCTTCATAGCTTAATCAAAAGATTAAAATTGTATTCAAAACAGCAGGGGTGGAAAAACCTGCTGAACTTGAGCTTAGATTAAGAGTCCATTCTATATGCTCTCCACTGGTCCTGAAAAGAATACGTAAAGGCATGTTCAATGATGAAAAGAATGCAATCAATACAGCTCAGTTTGTCTCCTATAATCTCACACTCCAGAATGTGCCTTAGCTAATTAGAAGTAAAAACTAAGTTTGTGATCCGAGATATAATTGAAGCATGAAATTCACAACAAAGATAAGTTACAGCTTTGAAATAAAAGCATTTTACTACCTAGCCTGACCTTTTCTGCCTTTAACACCGACTGAGAATTGTAGTCTTACATCTTTTGGACTGATGGCTCTTAGTGAGCCTTTTCAGATTGGTTAAAAAGCAGAATAAAAATCAAAAATCTTCTGTGCAAATGCCGAACCTACAAAAAAAAAAAAAGGAAAAAAAAAAGAAAAAAAGAGAGAAAAAATGCTTCTATGTAACATCATAACTACTTGGTATATTTGACCAGAGAGCTCAGAATGCCCTTGAAATCATGAAAAGTCCAAAGTCACAGACTACCTTAAATAATTAAAGGAAAATTAAGTTCAGAAAAATATTAGAGATGGTGAAAACCTTTCTAAGATTTTTAGCTTTTAAAATGAAATCTCCATTTACTAACTAAAATTACTGGTTCAAATCCAGGTTTTGTCATGTTAAAAATATAAAAAGAGAGATCTCCCATTTCACATGCCAGTGATCTTGCTCTGCACACGGTCATCAAAACTACCTAGAAAGTCGACTTAAAAAAAAAACAACTTCTATAAAAAATTTACTTAAGTCTAAAGAAAAACAGAAACCAAATCATCTTAGTTAAAAGTTTTACTGCATTTTTAGAAGGAATTCTTATATTATTCTGATTATTAATTCTTATGAACATTCAGGCAAGGTAATGATTTTCCTTGAGATGTTAAACCCTAACTTCTTGCCACATAAAAACTACTTTGGAACAATGCTTTCTAAAACATTTCAGAACAGTTTACACACATGCAGAATACTAAGACCACACAGCAGCACATTAATTTTATGACAGTTTGTGAGTCAGCATCTTTACTATGTTATCAGTTCTCCCTTGTACCATTTAGCTTTTGTTCTGCTCCATCAGGACAAAAAAAATTTTAATTCATGGAAATGTAACTGCAGTAAGTATAGTTATGCATATGCTTCTGCCACTGCAGATTTGAGACATAAGACAGAAGTAAACTGTTTTCCCATACTGCAATAAATTCATCTACTACTCACAAGTATTTACATGTATTTTCCTGAAGATCTGAACAGAGAGTTGCATATCTGAGTCCTAAGATAAACAGAAGACCAAGTCTTTCATTTCCTGAAGGCAGCATATAACTTCTTACCATTATTATATAGCAGCATTAATAATAACAAATGAAATCAAAAGCTAAGAAGACTAGAGCTATAATCTATTTCTACAGAGTGGCTAATAATGAAGTTGTTCTGTTTTTTGATTGGCTGTGAGGTTTTTTTACCTTGAAATATAACTGCTAATAACCCAAAAATAAAATAACTCTGTTTAGACATTGCCATAATGCAGACTGCAACACCTAAATGGAAATAGGCTTGCAAATGCTAAGTCCTACTTTAAAATACAGAGCTAGCACAAGACAACATATCAGCTGCACTCTTACCAGTAACTATTCTTGGTCTTCCTTGGCATCCTTGTAAGAGGTGGATCCAGGCAACCAAGGTGATAATGGAGTTTACAAGTATCACACAGGAGAAGCAGGTGTTGATCATGGTTCTTCTTGCAAATTCCACAACTTTTAACGTAGGTAGTAGAAAAGCATTATAATTACATTTGAAATCATAAAGAACAAATGATACATCCCAGCACGTATCACAGCTTCAATACAATCATGTGGCAAGTTCAATTTGAATGCATCACTTAAGTGCATAATTACTTTTAAGGATCTTATATATAGTAAAGGATAAAAGGCACATAATATAGTTAACAATAAAACAGCTCTCTAATTTTTGAAGACTTTTGATTGCTTACTTGGAAGTAAGCAATCATTTGATACTTAATAAAATGTACCAGTGGCAAATGGAAAAAAATACTACCTGTACCATCCAAATACTAAACCAGAAAATTAAGTTGCTACTATCAGTCTTAACAATCATATGCTTATTTTAATAATGCAAACACACTGAAATAGGTTTGTGTTGCTAACATGTTGGGCAATGTATCAACTCATAAGAAATTACATTTCTTTTTCATTATTACTATTATTTTACAGGTCTTGAAATTTAGTTATTTCAAAAAGATTAGGTGTCTATTGATGCTAAAATGGGAAGAACTAAATGACTGGATTTGAATGAAACAGAACCAGCAAAATATTATTCCAATTATTTATTTCTGTATACGTCTAAACTGCCAAATTCTCAGCCCACTGCCACTTTCTCAAGATTTCTACCTCTCGCAGCACTAGAATTAACTTTTGCATATGTAACTCATCTTCTTCATTTAGCCAGCTAGCTGGGCAAGCTACTGCTCACTTGCTGGGGCTGAAGGCTTGGCTGCTGCTCTCTATGCAAGTTCAACTTGTGGCAAAAGATAATCCAAGATGATACTTAAATTTTGCACAATCATGCTCTGAGATCCTATTATCAGGATTAGTTAAAACCCAGTCATCAACTTATCGATTAGGGGGAAAGGTGCCAATGACAGAGTAAGTGAATGCATTTTATTTTCTTCTAAAATAATACAAATAGAAGTAGGGAACTTTAAAACACAAGACATCCCAAAGCATTTGACAGCCTATGAGCAGAAAGCAAAAATTCTTATATTACCATTTTATGCACAAGCCACTGTGACTAAACAGCAGCAGCACTATTTGTAAAATCATCAACACAGATGATTGCATTCAATAGACAAGATGACCAGTTAAAAATTCTCACATCACAGAGGACCCTTCTATTTCAGCAGTAAAGAGTTACCTTTGTCCTGAAAGCACTGCTGTCAAATTAGAAAAACAAAGCAAAACAAAAGAAAACCAAAACCAAACCTTATTGATCTACGCTAAGGTAAAGAATTGACTACTAATCAACTTAGCCTACCAAATTAAAACATACAGATGACTCCAAAAATTTTTTAATCAAAATCAAACCAAACAATTTTCTCTTAAGACTTTTGTGAAACTGCTACCTACTAGATATTGTATCTAAACTGACAAGACTTTGTTACTTGCCTATAAAGTACGGCTGGAAGCACAGATGTCTTTTGTGTTCCTCCTTCTTTTTTACTTGGTTTCCTTTCCTTAGGCGCACGTAAAATTGCTGGTATGTTCAATTTCTATTGGATTTGAACAAATGCAATACATATGAGTCTTGAGACTTTAAAAGAATACCACACCAACCACAAAGCATGAAAAGCAAGGCTGAAATTAGGAGAGGGTAATTGCTTAGCTGCCTATTTTACAGACAAGAGCAACTATAGATTTTTTTCCTCTCAGTATGATTTTGTAATATAAAGTCATATTATACTAATTTTTTCAAGTCAATAAATAAAAAGTGCATTGAAATATTAGCTTTTACTTTTTCCTTCAAGCTTCAAATGAGGGATGAACAAGGATGCATTTGTCTAGGCAGCTGAACTAAGCAAAGGCAAATTCACGAAACTGACAGAAGAATACTCAGACAGTCTATTTTCCCCAACATCCCTGCTACACTGGTGCTCGATAGGTTAATTAGAAAAATTATCTTATTGGACCAAGCTCTCCACAAAGCAGATGAGATTCTCTTTGGGTTTCTACTAATCTGCAGTATGCTAGCTTCTCAGACAGCAACCATCTATCAAAGTCATTTCTCAGCAGCCCCGTGGGTCTGCATCTGTTTAACCAACTGGAAAAAAAAAAATGGCATGCAAGCTGTGTAAATGAATTCTACTCAAATGTTTTTTGGGTGTTGTTTTTTTGGTTTTGGGTTTTTTGATTTTTTTTCTCCTGTTTTGTTTTGCTTTAATTTAGTAGCATTTTTTATCAGGAAATATATTTGTGAATACTTACAAAAATAATCTTGATTCAAGAGATAGGGTATGTGAGAATCGTTCTTCATGAGTAGAAAAGATAGGCAGACAAATAGAACTAGAAAAAGCTAGCATACCTTAAGAGCTATTACTGCATACAGGGTAAGATTCATTTTCTGAAGAGCAGTGCAAATTCAGCAGTACCAAAGGGCACAACAAAACTGTGACTTAATTGTATGTCTGCATTTTCACAATAAACAGTTTCTTCAATCTTCCTTAAAAATCTTAATTGGAAATCATTTCAATCTCTCTCCAACATCTAAAATGTCCATTGCCATTTAATACCTTTGGCATCAAACATATATCAAAACACTGCAAGAATCTGCTTCTCACTTTTACCCGTGTGTATCAACAAGAACAAAGATAATAGCTGGCAACATGAAGTTAATCTAAATCTTTTCTTCTCCTAGATATTTTTATTCACTGGACCAAAATATTCTGCTCTGTCCAGTTAAAAATCATCACAGTTTTAAAGATTAATATCTAATTAAAACCATAAAGAGTTACCATATCATTTGACACCTACAGAAACTGAAGACAATGCGGAGACAAAAATGGTAGGATTAACTCATGCTTCATGTTTAGGTTCATCACAAATGACAGGTCAAACAGTTACACCAAATGAAAGAGGTTTGCAAACAAGATCACTATTACAACAACAAAATCAAGCTACAGGTTCCCAGTAAGTGGTTTGCAGAAGTCTAGGTATTTCTATCAGGAAACATTATCCCCAGAGTTAAGCCTGGGTCTGATTGAATCCATTTATTCAGCCATAGAAGTGAGGAAGAGAAACAGAAAGGCCCATTCTGGAAAACCAGGTCTACCTATGAACTATAAAGAGGA
>JANIJG010007642.1:0-57042 GCA_024611175.1 Megaceryle torquata
TTGGGTTTGTGTTTGGTTTGGGTTTGTGTTTGGTTTGGGTTTGTGTTTGGTTTGGGTTTGTGTTTGGTTTGGGTTTGTGTTTGGTTTGGGTTTGGTTTGTGTTTGGTTTGTGTTTGTTTTGTGTTTGGTTTGGGTTTGTGTTGGGTTTGTGTTTGGTTTGGGTTTGTGTTTGGTTTGGGTTTGGTTTGGGTTTGGTTTGGGTTTGGGTTTGGTTTGGGTTTGTGTTTGGTTTGCGTTTGTGTTTGGTTTGCGTTTGTGTTTGGTTTGCGTTTGTGTTTGGTTTGCGTTTGTGTTTGGTTTGCGTTTGGTTTGGGTTTGTGTTTGGTTTGTGTTTTGTTTGGTTTGTATTTTGTTAGAGAGAGATTGAGGAAGAAAAAAAGGAGGAACATGTATGAGCTGTTGGGGAAATTTTGCAGCATAAACATTAAGAAAGAAAGATACAGAGAACAGTGTATTTGATTCAGTAACAAGAGAAAGTTTTCCCAGTAAAGCAGACAGTGGTGGTATTGGTAATTTGGAAAAGAAGGGGCAGAAAAGTGTTGGCAACTCTCACCCATGTGAATTTGTTCAGGGCTAGATCTAGATGTGATGTGGATACCTGAAAAGAGGAAGAGGGTAATTTTTGTCAAACTGGTCCTTCCTGGAGTTGTTCTGCAGGAGCTGTGGTGTACAATTATATGCTTTGGAGGGTTGAAGGACAGAAAAATAAAATAGCAGTGTATTTTAATAAATCTTTGTTGTTACTTTCGGGATAAAGCAGAAATATTCGTCTAAGCCTTTGCAGTCCTCTTCATATGACTTTGGAGGGCTGCAGGGTACAGCCCACGATTTGACTATGTGCTACAGGGCTTTAAGTCACTGTTGCCTTCCCTTAGCTTCTGTGATACCAGCTTCTGAGATACAGGCACTCCACTTAGCTCATGCTGAAATAGGGAACCCACTCTGATACTCTTCACATATGCTGAAAGATGTACCGAGGAACTAGGCTACCAGAGTGTCCCAGTTTCCTTTCTTCTAAGCTGCACCACCCCCATAGCTGATGAATGAAGGCAGTTGTAATATAGGGTATAATGTGTATTACACCATAATGGCCTCTAAAAGGTACATAGGATACTCCCATTTTTCCTGCCACTTAACTCAAGGATGACAGACATTTGAGATGGGGAAAAATATCCAAGCTTAAGGGGGAAGAAAAAAAAAAAAAAAAAAGAGCAATAAAAGGAGACTGAAAGTGCAGGAGAGATGGTAAAGAGGTGTGTCTCAGACAGTGGATTACTTACAGGGAGATATTCTCAGGATAAACTGAATTTAATTGAATTCGGTAAGAATTGCTATGGGAGCTGAATTGAGTTTCTTGTGACTTAAGCACAGATATTTCTTTCTAACCTTGATGGCTGTGTTTCAGTAGTGAGTGAATGATTTCTGAGGACATAGTCACTCGGTAACACATGCTCTGTGCCATGCGTTAAAGACTCTTAACCAAAAGGCGGTGGTTTATAAACCCGTTGACTATTTTTTTCTGGATTATGCCAGGACTATTTATTGAATGATGAACATTATTAAGTATTAAAATGCAGAATACCAAGTATTGTCACAGGCAGAAGAACAGCACGATGCATGTGAATTAGCATCATGTGTTCACTGGCTTCTAAGTTCACAGGTTTTATACAAAGTCTCTCAAATCCATAGCCTGGTTCTTGAGTTGATATTTGCCATTTTATACAGGAACAACTCCTTGAAGATTTTTCTATATAAGAAGTGTCATGGATACTAAAAGAATGAGTACGTCAGCAGTACTGGTTATTATTGTATGGCATAGATTTGAATAAATAACTGAATACACATCTCAAAACCCAGGGGAACAAGATGCAGACAGAAATAGGTAGGACTGATGGTATGTAGGAGCCATGGGGTTAGAGGGTGATGAAATTAGCAGTTTATTAGGACTGAAAAAAAAAAAATTGGGAAGGAAGCAGCACCTTGAGCCTGTGTGATCACAATAAAGAAAGAGAATGCGGTAGGAAAAGTACAGTGAAAGATTAAAGATAGACACCCAAGGAAAACTGGAGATAGAGTATCAGAGAAGCAGCTGAGAAGAAAGAGGCCAACCAGTGTAAGCAGGAGTAGAAAATGTATATTTTCCTTATTAGGTGCTATTTAATAGAACTTGTCATTTCTTTATAGAGTGCTTTGGAGGAGCAAAGTGGTCTTTAGTTCTGTTTTTTTTTTTTTTTTTCTCCTCCTTTAATAGAGGAGGACAACTCTCTTCATTAGCAGAAGCTATAGCAGCTTTTAAAGCTGTTTTGGGCATCTCATTTATTACAAAGTGCATGGATCCTTTCAGACTTGAGCTACAGGAGTGGATTATTTCTCTGTTGCTACAAGAAGTCATTTCCCGTGTTCTCAAGAGCCCGTGCGCAGTTGCAGCAGGTGTAAATGTGTCAGCACCATGTCATGAGATGGTCAGTGTGAGGATTTCGGAGAAAGATGTTCTGATTGTTTGAAAAACTGGGTGGATGGAGTAGACTGTGTGCAAGTTTCATTCTCTGGCAGAAGGGTCCTAAGGTAACCATAATGTTACATCTATAGTATAGAAAAAAATTCTTATTCTAGTCCAAGTTGGAATATATTTATTCCTAAAGGGGAGCTGCATAATTGTATTTCATGCATAATTTAGGTCTTTTCATCATCCTATCAAAACTTCTGATGTTTTGAAAGAGAACCATACCCATGACACTGTCTGAAACAGGAAGTGGCCTTAAATGTGCTGTGTTGTTGAATCTACCAAATATTTATAATTTTTACACTGTAATAAACTCACTGGTTATTTCTGGGTGTACAAGTACATCCTTATAAGAAGAAAAATAGTGTTATTATGTATGCATACATTTCCACCCTCTTTTTTTGGCTGTAACAAGAAGCTGAAAATTCTGATCTCTCACCTGTGTCTCAGCTGTCAAAACTTTCCACTTTTACCATTTCTGTGATTCTTTCCTAAATACTGAAAATGGTGAAGGCTGAGTGACAGCTGTCAAAATTTACTCTATTCTCTGTGTACGAAGGGAAGTAACGATTGAAAATGCTCATCCGAGAGGAAGGCATCTCTCATAAATTGGGGCTTTCTTCATCAAGGACACAAACTTCAAAGACAGGAATTTCTGTTAGGAAAGCATTTTGTGTGTGTGTCTGTCCCCATCCTGTCCCATCTGTGTCCCCCCCCATTTTCTGGAAGCAGCTCTTTATTTTGGAGGACAAGATGATGGGATGGTGGCAATTTGTTGCCAGCAGTTATTGCTGACTAAGAGACATTTTTAGATGTTACATCATGTTCTGGGCTTCTTTTCTGAGGTCTTCCCTCTCTTGGCACTGGAATTTCACCCCATAAATCTTGATTTTTGCAATGCAGACTGGAAGATGAGCCAGCTAAAGTGTTTAGTGTCTTAGGTGATAAAGCTGCAAATTGCAGATCTCTTGAGGGGTGGGTGGGGAAGGACTTGAACATCTTAATTAACCACGGCTTACACTGTAACAAATTGTGGTTCTAGCAGTAAGTTCTGATTTGTGTGCTGAGAAAAGAAGCACAGGCTTAGGATGGTGAAGGAATGTGGTTCATATTGTAGTCCCCTCGTGCTGATGTACCTAATGGTTTTTAATCCATAGTTTGTTAGGGGACTTTATAACCCACAGCAGGGCATTATAGGTATGTTAGGTCTGAGAGATCACAGAGACTGCATCCAACCACGGTTATTCTCGTTTCACCTGCAGCCGCCGAGGCCCTGCGAGGCCAGGCGGGCAGAGCCGCTTCCGCAGGCCCCCGGGGCCGGGCCGGGCGGGCAGCGGTCGCGCCAGGAGAGACGTGAGGAACAGCGGGAGGGCCGGTAAGCAGCGGCGGGCACCCCGGGATGGGGCGGGAATGCACCCCCCGCGGCGCCTCCCATCCTCACTGAAAACACGCCGTGACCCAGAACTTTTGCCAGCACGCTTCCCTTATTTATTTATTTATTTTTATTATCTATTTTAAAATTATTTTTATGATTTCCGGGCGGGATGAAAAGCTGCCGCACCGGCTGCAACCCGGCAAAGGACGGGATGGAGCTTGCCCTAAAGCCGGGGATGAGAAATGACCGATTTCACTCCATTACGGCAATCACGGGCCAGGAGGGAGCCGAGAGCGGCAGGCGGGGGCGGCTCCCCGGGCGTGCCGGCGGTGGCGGCCGATCCCGCTAAGGAGCCGGGAACCGCGGAGGACTGCTCCGCCCTGGGAATGTTTAGGTGCCTGCTGAGTTTGACATAAAAAAAAACAAGGGGGGGGGGAATAGGGCTCGGTGGCAGAGTGTGGAGGCTGCGCGGGGGGGGGGAGGGAGGTGGGACAGGAGCTTTGGGCATCTCTCCGTGCCTCCCCCCTCCAAACCCCGCAGCTGCCACACTTGTGCACCTACCCAGAAAAAGGGGGCCCCTCCGGGGGGCATACGCCACATGCGGGGATCTGGCAGTCGCCGCACCTGGGGAGACGGGTCTGCCCCCCCCACCCCCTTCTCTCTTTACCTGCCGGCGCCGCCCCGAGGCGGGGGGGTGAGGGTGGATGTCGGCCCGTCCGCGGCGGGGGCAGCGGGGCGTGGGGGCTGTGGGTGGCGGTGAAGGCGGCGTGTGACAGATGTCCTCCTCTGACAGCTCTCGGTATCAGCCCAGTGGCTCCCTGCCATTGGCTCAGTGCAGCCGACCGGCAAGGCTGCTCGCTATAATAACACTATGCCTGCCAGAGGCGGCAGCTCAGACGGCTCCGCCGCGGCCGCGCTGCCGCCGCTCCTCCTCTCCCGGCAGCTCGCGCCGCGCCGAGCCTGAGGGGCTGCACCCCCCCCGCCCGCCGCCGCCGCCCCTTCAGCCGCCGCACATGCCGCGGGGCCCCGCCGGCCCCCGGCCCTCCCCGCCGAGGCCGGCCTGAGCGCCCCGCCGCTCTCGGGGAGGTGGCCCCGGCTCCATCCCCGGCCCCATGGAGTGCTATTACATTGTCATCAGCTCTGCGCATCTCAGCAACGGGCACTTTCGCAACATCAAGGGAGTTTTCCGAGGCCCCCTCAGCAAGAATGGGAACAAAACTCTGGTAATGGCTTCTTCTCTTGCCTTCCTCCCCCCTCCCCTTCCCTCCTCTTCACAGCGGCGTCTCCGGCTAACTGTAAACCGCTGCGTGTGCATTGCCAGCGATGAAGGCAGCCGGGTGCTGGCCGGGTTTTTGCGCGGTCGGCGGTGCCTTTACCGCTGTGGGGATGCGGTGCCCTCAGTGCCCGCCTGCCGGGCTCCCCTTCTCGCCCCGGGGTGCTGGCCCCGGCTCCCCGTTTTCCCTGAGGCAGCCTCGGGTAGGTGCTTGCATGTCTGTTCTCAGTTGTTAATGCGGAGGCTGGTTGTAGAGAGACTGTGAACGAAGAGCCCTGAGACTCTTCTCGATGGGGGAGCTGCAGGGCTGGGGCTTCACCGCCCTCAGCCGGGGGTGAGGTCGGGGACAGGCGGCAACTGCTCCTCTGAGGTGGCTGACGGGCAGCCCTTAGCAAAGAGGACTCGTCGGGGGTCACCCGGTGCCTGCCATCACCCCGGGTGCCGGGGACAGCTGGAGGTCCTGCTTGATAAGGTGAAAGGAAGGACCTGAAACTTGTTTACTTGAGGTCTGATCTTTTTGGGTAGAGAGATGCATTTGTTCGAAAATAGCTTCAGAAACGACAGGCAGTTTTGTTTGTTGGTTGCCAAGTTTTCTTACAAGCAAAACTCTGAATTTGAAAAGAATTCATAGGTTTAGGCAATTTGTCTGGATACTCCGGGAAGTGTGCGTAGGCTATTAAAACTGTGTCATACTTTGATATCTTTACATCTCTTGGGTTTCCTGTGGTTTTTCTTGTCTCGTTTGGACTCACTTCCCTACTATCACTGAACTTTAATGGGAGAGCTATGATGCGATAGCGGTGGCAATACATGTGCCCTCCTGCCTGTTCAGATAAAAGGGCTGTAGAATAACAGCAGACTGGGTGAGCTGCATCACGTAGCATCTCAATCACAGCACAACAAAGTGTGGACAGATGTCTGGAGAGTAGGATGGAGCTGAAAGAAGGGCTTAGCCACGTTGTTTATCGCTCTCTCCCGTCACTGTCTTATTCCGAAATCCCCTCTGGAGGAGATGGAGCAGAACTTACTTGCCGCATTCCTGTTCCCTCGAATTCATGACCTATATTGATGGGGAATTTACTAAAGTAGTTAACATTTGCTGGAGTTGGCAAGCTTGCAGTTTCGCCCTAAATAAAGAGATTAAAGCAAGTCTGAGCCAAGTCATAAAAATAGTAACTACTACGAGAGAATCTGAGGCAGATTTTTGGACTGTTTCAAATGTGAAGTTCCCACTTCCGAGTTGTAAATCTTACCACAATTTTATTTGCTGTGGATTCTGCATTTTTTTTTCCTGTTAGGGATTACATTGTTAGAATTTTAAATGTGTGTTTGTAGTATCCATGAGATGGCAATATGTGTGTCTATTATTTCACTGTTGCTAAGCCAAGACCTACTGTAAAAATATTTGATGCACTTTAAATAATTGCACGATACATCCACTTCTTTCTACTGAACAATGTCAGTGAGGATGCATTTGGCAAGGCTGAGAATACTCTGATGTAACTTTTGGATTGGGTATTACCTTGTGATTAATATTTGATTCTGCTTCAATAGCATTTTATTCTTGCTTTTTAATATTTTTTTTTTTCCTTTGGCAAAAAAACACCCCTATATTTTCAACATTCTGGGTGGATTTATTTACTGGTAAAACAGTGACCAAAATATGTTTGGAAAGACTGGTGTTAACTTAAAATTCAAATAAACATATTTTGTAGGCTTTGAAGATCTCTTACCCTGGGAAGAAATTTAACTCAGCCCTGCTCTTCAGTGAGATGGAATAGATGTGAGGGGAGAACAGATAGTGTTGGTTGTGGATTTGCCATGAGAAACCTTACCTTTAAAAGCTTTTATTCTCGTGGGCAGTGAGCAGTGTAGCTGTCAAAGTTTTTGCTGGGTTCAGAAAGGAGAGTTCTTGACATTGGCTCTGTGGAAAGCAAAAGTCTGTCACTATGAAATAAACAGTATATATGCAGACATCAAGACTTTTATTTATACTTGAGTGGATTTTTTTTATTTCAAGGAGGTAAAAACACCACTGGGTTGTGATACAGGGTGATTGGATAGTTCAGGCTAACAGTTCTGAGGTGCTGAATTACATTTCTGCCAGCTTCTGTGGGAAAATCAGATGTTACTTCATTGCTGCGAATCACTCACTTTTACTGAAAGTAGGCTTTCAAACTTAAAAGATTAATATCTTTATTAATACAAAGTCGAAGTTCAGAACTTTAGAAGTTCTGATGAGAATGCAGCATTTTAATATGCTCTTGGTATCTTCCATCCAGACTAAGACTAGGAAAAAAGAGCAATTTGTAAATCTGAAAACCAGAAATATTTTGGAGCTGCACCGACTCAGATATCAAGTATTAGGTCTGTCTTTATCTATGCTACAAGCTTTATAAAATCACTGCTTGCTCATAAACTGAGGAGAACCTGAAAACAGCCTCTGCTTGTACAGCATAGAATTGCTTCTCTGCAAAATTTAGGATATTTGTTAAGCTTTGCTTCTCTTAAAAAGTTCTGCTACCGTACTCCATCTAGGAAGACATCCCTTGTCAGATGATTATGTGATTTCAGGATTATTTCACATACTGTATCTTCAAACCTGGAGCTGTTTAGGTTTCAGTAGAGGAAGGTCCTTAGAGCTTTTGGCTACTATCCTTCTCTGGAGTGACCTGGTATTCACCTGCAACTCATCTTTTTTTTTTTTTTTTTCCCCCCATTCTCCAAGAGAGGTCACTGAGAAACACTTTTCCCTGACTCTTTGTCCCTGCGGGTGGTCCTTACATGTTCATCCTCTGCCTGCATCCTGTTTCACACAGAATTAGTCATATAAAGGTTTATAAAGCTTTTCTTCAAAGCTCCCCAGAACGTAACAGAAAGAAAGAGCTGCAAATCCTTGCTCACCTAGTAGAGAACATGAAGCACAAGGCTTTATCCTTCAAACACAGTTTTTCTCAGTGGAGAGAAACAGAGAGTTACTTTTTGGGTTTGGAAAAAAAAAAATAAAGACAAAAAAAAAAGACAATAACAATGTTTCTATTGTCTAGTTCCCAGGCATGGTTTTTCTCTTATGTTGTATCTATACTTGTAGGGTTTGAGATGGGATCATTTGGAAGGGGGAGAGAAGTGAGTGAGATATGAAGACAGGAAGGAGAAGGAATGGCCATAGTTCTTTTCATCAAGGGAAGACGCAGGAGGAAAAACCTGAGCTTGGAGAGAGGTGGAAGACAAGAGAGAACAAAGCAAAGGGTGGATTTAGGTGAACTGAGAAAAAAAAAAATCTACTATATAAAAACAAGCACACACCTTTTTTTAATAAAATAAGAAGAAAATGCTTGTGAGTGACCTGCCAGTGAGACGGTGGGGAATGGTGAAGGAGCATGTATCTATGGCAGTTCTGGGTATCTGATGGCACAGTTTTGCACAGTGTGCGTGTGTAGTCTTCCAGGACCACTGTGTTTGTTGTGGTAGTTTGTTGCAAGTGTTTGTTGTGGCTGGTGCCCACTCACCCAATTGTAATCTGCTGTCCTTTATCAGGAAAATAAATCTGAATTATCAGTTGATGGGAAATGGGCTCTGAACATGTGGAAGAGCTTTCCAACTCTTAAAAGACCTTAAGGAGATGCAGCAGTTTGGTTAAAAGAGATTGGTGGTCTTTGGGCTGTGTAATAAGGCTTTATCCTCTCCCACTGCAGCTTCTACTGTCTGAAATGTCTTTCAGATATGTAGAGACTCATAATGGTAGCTTATCTACTACTGGAGCACTCTGTGACAGCTCCTTGAAAGAGATATTTTGTTGGTAGAATACTATCTAAGCGAACCAACTGCTAGCTGTTTTTTGGGTGGCAGATGGTTTTTGAACAAGAAGATCAAAACTTACCATGTGGGTCAGTAATACACATCTTTTCTGCATTTTTTTAAATGTAATATTGCTTATACTTTGGTGTTTTAATCAATGAATATAGGCCTGATTTCTTGGCCATTTCTTATTAAGGTTCATACTTAGTGACATTGAAGCTTTTCCCAAGGCTGTTCTTTTTAGCAGTAGCAGTTGATAGAAGTTTGTTTGCTCCAAACTTTATTTTGCTGGTGGATCTCCTGAAGTTTTCATGCGCTTAATGTGTCTTTTTTGATGCCTTATGTTACTGATGTTGAATTACACAAGTCTTTGTAATTCATCTCCTTGCTGCAGCTGTTGTCTTGCAGTTCACAATCTCAAAAAGTATTGAAACTTGTATGGAAACATAGCTCTCCGGAGAGAGAAATCAGTTGTTTGGAGTCACAACCACAGGTGGTTTGCTACATCCTTAAAATGTCTTTCAGAGTATCACCCCAACTGTTTTCAGGCACTATCCTAGTTATGTGTATGATTTGTGGTTGGCTGGTCAGCAAGAGAACTGACTCTTTGCTTGGTCTTCTGGTACATGAGTGGAGACTGAATATCTGCTGTCTCACCCAAAGACTTTCCACGTGTGTAAGTAGCTCTGTATCTGTATCATTGAAATTTACAGTGAGGGAGAAGTGGCTTCGTAGGGCTCATTCACTTCTCTGATTTGGACAAATGCATTTTCTCTGGTGATCAGAATGAGCAAGGTCCTGTTACCTTCCCGAGGAGGTCAGTATAAAGTTTAGACCTTTCTGTAGTATAGGTGGCTACTGTACTTCTAATTTTAAGTGTCTTGTTGACACAAATAGGCAATATAAAAAAAATCCTGGTAAGTAGCTGGTTAAAAGACTGTAGTTTCAAATGTGCTGAGCACAGAAATCTGTGTGTAACAATTACCTCTAGATGTGCACGTATATATAGGTTTATCCTTTGGTTATAAATATGTACAAAGGGGTCTTCGGTGGTAGAATTGAAATAGCAGTCCCCAGCTCCGATGGAGTAAGGTCCAAATTACCTCAAACTGGACTCAGACTCTGGGCTCAATGAGGCAAAGCCTTGCAGAGAGGAAGATCATGTGAACTTCAGGGGACTACCATGTAGTACAGCTTCATGCCTCCCAGTCAGCTTGGATACAGGTGCAGGGAGTGCAGGCTGATCTTTAAAATACAACATAGGTATGGGTCTGTTTAAAAAGCTGTTAAGATGTCCATTTAGACCCTCTTTCGTTAATCCAACTGTTTGTACCATCAGCTTTCTTGCCTCTTAGGTTTATTGAACAAAACTGCTTTGTATTTTTATTTATATACCTCTGTGTATGCCTCTCTCTCTCTCTCAATACTTATAACTTACTATAAGAGTAGTAGGGCTTAGTTCTGCTTTTATAAAACTCTACAGAGTTCAGATACTGATACATGAGTGTCTTCTGAAAATGCAACCTGTTGTTCAGGCTGGCTGTTGTATTTAGGTCTTCTACCTTTTGGAGAATATGTTTGTTATTTCCAGATCAGCTACAGTAAATATGTTGTGGTGGAAATAAAAAATTATTTTATGAGATTGTTATGAATGCCTGTACCCTACTACAGTCAGAAAGCTGTAAACAACCTGCAAAACGGCTTTCCTGATGAAGAATACTGAAGGTGGTGGTGTTCTGCATCATCAGGAGGAAGTGCCTGTCGATTTCATGTTGTCTAATCCTTATGTAAAATAAACAATACTTACCATAGTTGGGTTTGTTTTTAATACTGTTAAAACAGATCCCGCAGTTCTGTTTGCTGTAGTGTATATTGCCAGGAGCTGAGGGTAAATTTTGAACTATCTTTTATACAGGCAGAATTCAATAAAACTACTGCAATATATTGGTTTTCATCTTCAGTGTTGCAGAGTTTGTAGGCGAGAGTTGTTAGGCTAGAGTTCTACTGGTTAGGGGAGAAAAATCACCTATTACTGTCATTACTGGTTTGTCCCCTGTGGATCTTCTAATGTCTTTGGTGTTTATGCTTATGGATCTGAGTTTGGAACTCGAAAATGTTCACATCTTTTCTATGAGAGAATCTTCACAGCCCTAACTCATGAAAGAAAATGACAAAACAAATTCTGCCTAATTTAATTTGAGTAGTTAATCACTTAAGTTGTGATTGAAAACCAACCACTCAGAAGGTAAAAAAATAATTTGGTAGAAATGGAAATAACATAAAATCCTATCTATATTCTTCTAGAGTTCGTTTGTATGCATTCAAGCCACTCCTTTTTTTAGAAGACTCTCAGCAATGGTGCTCATTCAAAGCATCATCAGCACAGTGGTTTGGGTGAGTTGGGCAAACAGGAGGAACATCGTCGTTTAAGTGCATTTCCAAATCAACTCTGCAAGGTTGCAGGTGTGGTGCAGTGACACTTGGCACTCTCCTGTTGATCAGACTCTGTGTGTAGAGTGCATCGTCTGGTCCAAAAAATATCAGGATCTGGAGTCCAGTGCACAGCAGGTTTAAACTGGGACAGCTTCTGATTTGAGAGCTACTACTGATGCTGACTTTTGTACTGTAAAAACTTGTTAAATGCACAGTAAGCTTCAAACACACCAGTATTCTGTTGAATGTAATTAAGCTATTACCATGGTTAAATTAGTACGCTCAGTTTTTTTCAGACCAAGGCCTTAAAGAGTAAGTCTGAGGAGAGCCTTTGCCTTGAGTATTTTCTGATGCAAATAACCATATACATCTCTTAGCTTAGAGGTACATAATGTTAATTTTAACTGGAAAACAGCGTTGCTAACATACTGTTTGGACGTGTCACTAACTGGAAAGCTGCAAGTTGGCTTCTGTATGTGTACCACACTTATTTTTTGGGATTCATTAAACTTACTGAACCTTCTAATGGTGCTGATAGCAATTCTAAAATCTCACCTTTCCTGTAGGCTGTGAGGACATGCAGGTATTCTGACCTTCCTATCAGCAGGGATTCACCATTGGAAAAAAATAGTAAACTGTGAGGAGCATGTGCAGAGGACACTGAGTATTAGCCTTTTAGTTTAGCACATTGAGTTTTTGAGGAGGACTTGACTAATTAGCTGCAAGATCTTAGATGTCCCTAACCGGTGACAACTACAGTATTTCCTTTTTTGAACAGCACTTAGGTATGCCAACAGGAACAATGAATCTCTGCAAAAATCAAAGCTGTTTGAATAGATGCATCTTGAGATGTAGGGATGTACTCGGATAAACCCACAAAATCAGTCCAGAGCATTTGCTATTATTTTGTATCTTAATACAGTTAATAATGATGCAGGCCTTAGTTATAGCATAGATTCTTCAATTCTGCCTGGTGGTGTTGGTGGAACAAATGTACACACAGGAGAGGGAGTGAGCCTTCCTAATTCAGCTGTGTCTGGCCAATCCCTTGTAAACAAATACTAGTCAGACCCTTTTATTTTTCCATGCATTTTTGGAGTGAGAATAAATGCTTTTCCTGCAGCATTCTTGAGAGACTGTTATATGATGAGCTGTGATTTAATGTTTAAAAAAAAAAAAAAAAGCCACAAAGTAAACAAAACAACATTTACTCATAACGAGGCACAGTGTTTGTCATGTTTAACCTTGTTTTTTCAACAGAGATAAGAAACCGCCTGAAGGCGTCAGGAAACTGGAATTTTAAACTCACAGTGTAATTAGTTTATTTTGCTAAAATATGTTGATGATTCCCCTCCTCTGAGGTCTCGCCATGGCAGGGGTACAGATTGGGCAGAGGGTTTAGTTTTTCGCTTGGCAGAAGATGTTTGTTCTGAACCATCTGAGTTGTGTGTGAACATGAAATGAATTTCTGTGGAATCCTTTTTTTTTTTTTTTTTTAATTAGTTCAGTTAATAAATTTCCAAATATTTTCAATGTGGAATTTTAAATGGTGGTAGTTACAGAGATAGTGGTGTAAGAAAGGAAATGAAAATTCTTCCCTCATAGCTCGTAAGTGCAAATCCTCAAATAAGGTCTGGAGAGTAATCTCCCGATCTCCCACCTGTCATTGGTCTTCTCATTGCATATGGCAAAGAACAAGGTTTTGACTTAAAATTCTTGAAATGTCTTAGAAAATGTTTAGATTTAGTCTGAGGGATTGAGAGGTGGTTTTCTTGTTTGTGGGGGTTTATTTATTTTTTTTTTCTCTTTTTTTAGTATCTGATCAATATTCTAGGTTTGTACAAATGATTTAGGACTCATCAGGATTTTTGTTGGATTGTGCCGATTTGCATTTGTTTAAAGTGAATTTTTTGGTGTGACGATATTTCTGGAGAGACTCCTTTCCTTGAAATAGCAAGTGTTTGGGCTACCTCCCCTGGGACACAGCTTAATTTAAGTATTCATGTTGCTGTATTCCTCTAATCTAGCATAAAGCTGTATTGCTTACATTGACCAAGTCTTGGTCAGATCGTTTTTTGGTGGTTGTTTTTTTTTTTTAAACTTTGTAATGCAAAATGTCTGGTAGAATTTGCCTCTTCACCTAGTAGAAAATGAGTTTCTGGAGTGGGAAAACTGCTTCCTTCCCAGTTTACTGATAACATATTTCCACAGCAAATATATATATCAGTGGATCTGAGAACTCTGAGATTGTAATTTTATTTTTTTTTTTTAAAGTCTTTTCTGTGTGTGTCTATAAAGCTTATGGACTTTTTTTTTTTTAATTTCAATAAGTACAGTTACAACTGGATTTCCATGGCAGAAACTAATTGTTCTTCTAGGGTATCAGTTTAAATAGCTGTAGTTTTTAACTATTTAATTTCTGCTGAAAGTGTTTTTAACGGGAGACCACAATACCCGCAGAACAGCGTATCAGCATCTGCTTTATAACATAGACTTTGAGCAAATGTCTGGAGTTAAAACTTGGGGACACTCTTGGGTAATAACATAAAGAGCGTTATGCTCTTTTACATGAGCAGTAAACAACTGTTTATACAAATGAAACAGTTTTCTTTTTTTTTAATATTTTTTTAAAAGGACAGTACATTCTGTGCTGCTTATATATATTCTTAAAATATAGTTGATGCTTTAGAACACTCTTGGGTTAGCAGTGCAATATACTGCTGAATAGATTCAAGATAGTGTTAAGGAAAGTTTTCTGTTATGAGGGAGAGATGCCAAGATAGTATTTTCTTGTCCTTCTGCTATGCAAGTGAGCCGCGAAGTCATCCTGTTTGTTTAGCAAATAACAAATATGAGTGAACAGGTAGAAATAAGAACTAGACATTGAAACAGTTTTAAAGGACTACTTCCAAAGGTTATGGAGTTGTAGTACTAATGGCCTGTCGAGCAGAGAGAAGAGCTTGTTACCAAAAAGATGTCAAAAAGACTTGAGAGTGAATTTATGGAACACCTCGGAGTGCTCATGGGTCTGGAAGTGTCAAGGCAATGTAATTAGGAAAACTCAGCTGAAACCTGGTAGCTGTATCATTCCACTGGCAATGGCAGGTGGTGATAGAGTGTGCTCAGAGTGGACCTGCTTTATAAATAACTGAGAAATAAAGAAAAGCAGAAAAGTAAAAGAAAAAAATCAGTGGTGGCACTACCTGTCTTGTTTGTTCAGGTTCTTGCATTGATAAATTGGACAGACTTTGAGAATTTTTGTTCCAGGTCCTCTTAGAGGTGCGTGATGGGAGGCAACAGACACAAGTTGGGGTGCAGGAAATTTGATCAGGTAGAAGGAGAAAGATAAAAATTGAGGGTGGTCAAGTGCTGAAGATGTTGCCAGAAGAACTGTGGGATATCCATCCTTGGAGATGCTAAAACTTGACTGAGCAGCCTTAGTCTTTTTGGCCATGCTTTTAAGCAAAGTGTGGGACTAAATGTCTCTTCCATCCTTGGTCAATGTTATGATTCCGTGTTTGATCAGTATGAAAGCAGCTTTTTAATTAAATCTTCTGTAATGAGGTTCCCTTGGGAGCAAGGCACATCACTGTCATGTCCTGCTCATGGCCATTTGGGACTATAGGGAGCTCGTGGCTGGCATCATCCCAGATGATGGCTGGCTGGCAGGAGTGGTGTCTCCAGTGACTCTCTGGGGATCTCCTCATCTGTCAGTGGTCTGAAATACAGTGCTTGCTTCAGCTGTAAGTAACAAATAAATCACATGCAACTGTTGAGTCTACTAATGATTTATTTTTTAGGGATTCCTGAGCTGCGTCATGTGATTCATAGTGACCAAACTTGTAATTAAGAAGGATGATGGATTTGAACTTGTCCAAAACTAATTAATATTTAGCTCTTGCTCTCCACAAATCACCTGCAAGATCAGCAGTATTTTATTGATTACACTTTTTCATATTAAAAATTGCTGGAGGATATAATCTTAATTTTGGAAAGGCTTTTAAAGGGTACTCAGGAGCACTACTGATAAGAGGAATTGATTTGTTGTCATTAGAACAGCATTATGCAGAGGCAAGAAATCTCAAGCTGAGCATTTTTTCGAGGCATTGTATGCTACACTCCTGCATTCCTGGAGATGGAGATTGTTGCAAAGAGGGCGGGAAGATAAGGAGAGAGCCATAATTTTGTCTTCAGCCCACAGAGCTCTTGCATGGTGACTGAGCAGAAGACCAACCATGGAGAAGTTTCCTTAGAGGAAATCTGTGCATCTGAAGACTCTGTGTGTTCTCCCTCATCCCCATCACAAGAAGCAGAAGTTTTGAGCTTGCCTTAGATAGTGGTTAATGCTGACCATGTTCTAGTCAAGAGATGAATGTTGGATTTATTTTCAAGTTAGTGCAGTAACTGGAGCCGTATATAATTGCCTTAAAAAAATAAAAAAAAGAAAGAAATCTGTCAGAAATTTGATGCATAGTAAATGTGAAAGTTGCAATATGGAATAAATTATCAAATGGTTCAAGTTCAGTGTCTCTTTGCAGACTACAGGGGGGGTAGAGGAAATTACACTTGTATTTTACACCTGCCAAATTAAATTATAGCAACAAATCTGTATAATTACAATTCAGAAACCATGATTTATTCTCAGAGTTAGGTAATTAGAAACAGGGTTACACATGGAGGTTCAAACTGCATTCCTAGAAAGAGTCCCTTATGTGAATATGACCTGTACAGAAATCAGTGTTTTCATCTCTTCTATCTTAAGAATTTTGAATCATAATATAAAGTGACTCATACATTATTTCCTCGTCTGCTCATCAGTGAGACACACAAGAAATTGTTCCTTTGATTGTTTCCCTGCAAATATGAAATATTTACAGTTTATCCTCTTTTCAACAGGTGTACATAAACCAAGTTAACATTAATGAGTCTCTCGTGTGCATCAGGAGGAAAAAAATGGACTTTTTACCTCTTAAAGTATGTGTTTAACTGCAGAAAAAAATTAAGGAAAAGCTTTTGTTGAATTACAGGTTATAAAGTCAGTAGCTCCTATCTCATTTTTGCAGTAGCTAACATGTTCCCTGGTCCTGTCTCCTCTGTTAAGGGTCCTTGTACGAGCTATAAATGCAGGATAAGCAGTGCTGCTGGTGAAGTGGAGAGTGCTATTATTACCTCCAGTTCTCAGATTAATTACTAATAGGCCACATTTTTAACCGGATGGCAGGATTACAATAGGGTTAATGTGACTGTACCTGTCTCATGACATAACTCTATGGGAACAGAGTGAAGGTAAGTAAAAAATATTAATATCTCAGTGACCTATAAAGAAGAAATGCATAGTGTTCTTCAGAGATTCACCTGTCATCCCTCTAAAGAATAAGGCTGATGTTGCAAGAAGTCGGAGATGTATTGTATTATTCAGTAATATTTCTTATTTACTTGCTGGGGACTCTTAGAGCATCTGTGACTTTCCTAAAGATGCAGGGGGTCTTGATTGAGCTCAATGCTCTTAGCAAGTGAATGGGGTCTTAGTAAATTAATACTGACCTCTAGAAAAGCATCTGTTCCTGTTGCTGGAAAAGCAGTCTCAACACAGGGGATTTTCCTTGATTTAATTTGTTAATTAATGCCAACTTTTGATTACTAATTTAGGTATTTGGGTTGGGAAAGAAGACTTCAGTTGAAGAAACACTTCCTTAAATTTGTTCATGATGAAGCTTTGTGGGGAGGGAGTGGGGCAGAGGTGGCTCACAGCAGTGTCATGACCATCATGATGATCATGGGGTTGACCACGAATCCAGCCACAGGTCCTTCCACCACCCAAACCTGCTGTGTACCCCCAAGACACCTCAGTCACAGCTGACACACAAAAAGTCTCTAAGGAGCTCGCTGCAGTATAAATATGCTGAAACCATATGGTCTATTGGAATAATAATATCACTGCTGAGATTTAGAAATAGCATGTTTGTTAACTGTAATCGCTCCAAAATTTTTGTTTAAATGAACAGCCAGAGGTACTCAAAATAGTTACATTTCTGTACAAACGTTTTGTACAGTTTGGTTCAGAATGAAAGTCATCATCATTCACATCAAAAAAAAGGGGGGGGGCGGGGGAAGGCTTTTTTGACTGACCTCTGTGTCCACAGCCACCTAGTAGGAATCATGACTGTACTTTCATGGATGTATAGATTATGACTCACTCCATGTATGATGATCTAATGCGCACATCTGTATAGGCTTTAAAAGAACTGTTGTTGCTCTTTTTCTGTCAGGAAGCATTTGCTGATGCTATTGTTGTTTTTCAGCTTGGTTTCCTCTGCATTACTTGAAGTTAAGACCCTTCTGTCCTGACTAATTATTGTCCCTCCTTGATGGTTACATCCTTTAGCTATTTGTAAGCTGTAAGAATCCTCATTACTTGCATCTTTTCCAAGCTTGGCACGCTGAGCTGTTCCTCTTCTTTCAGACATCAGTTCCTCCAGTCGTCATTATGCTGTGGCTTTTTTTGTAGGGTGGTTGTTGTTGTTGTTTTATTTGTTTGTTTTTGGTTTTGGTTTTTTTTTTTTAACTTCAGCATTTCAATATAAACCTCATCAAAATGGTTCCTAGTAGTCCATATAAAAAAAGTTAAATTAGAAGAATTTTATGGCTGTTGCTAGTGGTTTCTTGATGTGTAGCTACTTGGGGGTGGATTGTGCGGTCTGTATTTATAGTGGCATGTGCTTATTCTATACATAGTCTCACTAGCATCATTGAGAACACTCACTTCATCCTATTCTTATCACTTCCCTAATTCCCTCCTCCACTCCTCAAATTCCTTGCTGCAAATGCAGCATTTAGATATGTTCTTAGTTTTCCAGAGTCTTTAGTCATGCAATGACTGCTCTGTTGCCTTCTATGTTTCAGATATAATTTTCAACATTTCAGGAAGGTGCTTTGATAAATCCCTGATTATAAACCTGGTAAGATAGGCTTGTTTGTATTTTGTAAGAATAATGTGAACATTAAGTACTTCTACAGAGTTAGAGACATCTGACTTCTTTGTGTTGTAATCTTTGCCTCCCCTTCCCTTCTCCCCGTGTGTGTGTGTTTATTGTTGTGTTTTTTTTCCTTATCCATGGGAAATCTACCTGGCTTGGGTAGTGTTTTGCTGTTGCCCTGCTCTGTGCAAACCTCACCTCAGTGGGTATGCCCATTTTCTGTCACTGCTCTTTGACCTCCCTGTCCTCTTTAGCTGACTCTCCTTATGTGCTATGTCCATTTAGTGGGATAATCTGGATCCACTGATGATTTCTTCTGAAAAAAAACCCTATCAGTTTTGCTCCTTTCACTGCGAACATCTGGAAGTACCCATTTTGCTGAACTTAGTTCTCACTGGTGATTATTACAGACTTGTACAATTTAATTTTCTCCATTTTACCATCCTGACTTGATTGGCATTCTCATCACTTACCATCTACCACGACTTAAGGTTCTTCCATCATTTCTTCTGAATTTTTAAAACTACAGCCATAAACTGAATTGAGTTTCTGAGCAGCAGGTGCTAGTCACCAAAACCCTGAAGTTAATTTTTCCTTGTACAGCAACACGAGAGCCAACAAGATGCACATTTATTTAATTGGTAGAAGACCACTGCTTTTGCAACATCCATTCCCCACCTATGCCATAAACATTACTTTGCTTGACATCACCCAATGCTTGCTTTTTAAAAATTTATTTTTCAAAACCATACAGTAAAGGTTAGTAATTTATGTTCCAACCCAGACATTTCTATGTTTCTGTGTTTCTATGTTTCTTGCTGCCTTTTCCTACTCCTGTTTCATTTCTTTTATATCCATCATTTGGAGGGGTGGGGGCTGCCTATGACTACATTGCTTGTAATTGAAATGATGATTTGCTAAATACAGTGCTGTTATAGTCTCTTTCCTTTTTAATGTCTGTCCTGTGCTCCTGCTTTTATTTCCTTTTGCATAGTTTTCCTTTCTGCTTATACCTCCCTAATGCTGCTTGTTTTCTTCTTTTTGTAATTTCTTAGCTTTGTTATATTTCGTATCCAGATCTTCGCAAGTTATTTCTCAAAATAGATGCCATTTTAGAACTAGATTAACTGCCTTTGGTCAATCAGAAAATGAAAATTCAACCTCTGAGCTATTGTTTTGGCTGTTTTTATTTGGTCAGAAGAAGCGTTTTTGATTATGTTGTAAGAATAAGATCTCTAATACAGTCTTAATTGCTTTGTTCATTAATTTATTAGATCTGTTACAGATTTAATGATATTGATGCAGCTTGTATTTAGCTGAATGCAAAAACATGACAATTTTTGTGTTTAGATATAACAAATAAGATAATGGCAAAACTGGTTTATGCTAGTCTTACTTTACTGCTTGTAATATGCCTGCCACGTTTGCTCTTGTGAGCACTTACAAGTGAGAAAGGTCTTCACAAAGCCTGACTAGACAGAACTCAGAAGTTTGTGTTCCTAAATGAGCACATGGTTATTACTATTACTGCTTTTGATTAAAAGCCAAGTAGGACACCAGGGTAAATGCATGTGTGCGCATGTACGTATACAAACAAAAAAGGTATTTTCAGGCTCACCATTAATTTTATTTATAAAAATAAATTAATTATAGGCTGTATTCAGGTAGACTTGAGTAATCAGGATGTGATCATAGAATCACAGAATGCCTTGGACTGGAAAGGACCTCTGAAGATCACACAAAAATGAAGAGCTCTCTTGTAAAATTTTCTTGCAATAGGTTTTATTTTTGTTTTCTTGGACAAGGAGATAATGGCAAAATGAAGTCTGTCAGTTTAAACTGTCCTTCATCATGATGGTGAACACTTAATGTGATGTGGATTCACCTTCAGGTCTGTAAAATAAAGACCCAAGGTGCTGGTCATAACAAAAAGATATAAAGAAGTAATGAAAAAAAATATTTTGAAGAAAAAGGGGAGGTGGGGGAGGATTTCACTGGTAACAAAGCATATGGATTGCTTCAGTAGCGTTGCTAGAAATCGCAGAATGACAGAATTTCTGAGGCTGGAATAGACCTCCGAGATCATCAAGTCCAGCCTATGACCCAACACCATGACATCAACTAGACTATGAAATACTGAGGTGGGTTCAGCCACTGGTAGCTGGAAGTGGATAATGTTCATACTGTCAGAAAGACAGACTTTTCAGAGAGGTCTGTCACTCTGACCATTTCTTGAGCAGATCTGAAGGACCTGTGGCATCATTTAGCTTCACTTGGGTATGTAATAAGCTATGTTAGGAATTGCTCCTTCTGTTGTAGTTGTGAGCTACATAAAGTCAAAAAATCAAGATCTTAAAAAAGCATATACTGAAAATTTAGTAGTACCTAAACTGTGTTTTCTGAAAGGCACAGAGGAATGTTTAAAATAAGGTGGTGAAGTTTTTGACTCCTTCTAATGGCCAAACCTCACTGAAGCTTTCTTCAACAGTTTTCCTTCTGTTTTTACCAACTCATCTCCCACAAGAACAGTCTCTCCAGATGACAGTGATAATCAAATACACTATTAAATATATGTATGGTAATTTGGTGCCACCTATGTGTACTCACACATGTCCAGGCTGGTCTGCATACATGCATAGAAGAAGGTCAGCTCTATGCAGTTAGACATCTGTACACACCATTCCTGAAGCTGATGTTTGGAGTGTATAGCAATAATTGGAGAATGTTTAAGTCAATCATGGGGCTGTAGGAATGACTGCGTTCGCTTGGCTTAGAAATGTTACCCTGTGTTATCTGAGTGTGGGTTTTGCCTCAGAAACGATCAGGAAATCAATTCAGCTTAGCTTTCTTTTTTCCTAGGCCAAGCTAATTTGAATCACCTTACACTGCTTACAGTTAAGAGCAGGAATGAGGGCAGCTGATGGATACAACCTTGTGAGAACTTGGTGTTGCCTGTTTGAGCCGTCAGAGCTGCACTGAGGTGGCTTAAGTTTTGTAAATTTCTTTTTGTCTCTGTTATAATTTACTTCAGAGAGATACTGTAGTTATGAAGCAAATAATCTGTCCCCATTTTCCATGCATTTGTGGGACTGTTGAACTAGATTCCTGTTGGAGAAAATGAAAATCCATGAGTCTACCAAAATATATATTAAGCCATTGGTAAGTGTCCGAACGGATGACTTGCCTTCAAATATCATTGAAACATCTGCGTTGGGTCTAGGGTATTGGAATAAATCTAGTTTGCAGTCATTGATCTGCTTGTTGTACATGTTTATTTACACTCACTGCACTAGTGAAATTTCACACTAGCGAAATATTTGTATTATGTGCTCGTGTACAAATGTTTTTTCTTGCACAGATGCACACAAAATTTCATCCCCATTTGGTTGTCAGTGTCTGTTTTACCAAATGAGGAGGCACAAGGGGAGCAGGTCTGTAGAGCAAGAGCGTCAAATCCCCAGCATGTGCAGTGGATGGACTTGAGGGTTTTTCCTTCCTGCTACCTTGGATCTGCTTCAGGGGACTGAAAGACCATTAAGAAGTGGAGTGAGTTAGGTGAGTCCTGGACTACATCTTCCAGTTTTACTTGTGTGCTCCAGGTCTTCTCCATGGTGTGACAGAAAACACAGTAAATGTGAGCGGTTGGGATGTCCCAAGGCACTTGCTTTGGGAACTAAGGTACTAATGCAGACACATCTGTTCATGTGCTTGCTTCTGCCAAACAACATTTACTACAAGCAGATTTATTTTTTTCGGGTGAGAGATTCAAGTATGAGAGAGGCTGATGCTGTGTTTATGAAAGACCATCATGTTTTTATTAATTTATATTTGTTGTTGAGTTTTCTTTTTCTCCAGCAGAATATTTGCATTTCCTTTGAAATTAATTGGGCTGCTCATCATTAAAATCAGTGGAGTGGCAATAATCATTTAAGTAAACACACAAGAACTAAGTTTGCCAGAAAAGTTCAGGCTTTTCCTGAGTGAGGGCAGAATCAGTGCCATGTCTGTCTGTCCATGTACCCTTTAGGTTCTGTCTTTCTGTCTTCATTAGGAGTAATAGCATTGGTAGGAGAAACTATACCTTTGCTATCTCCCCCCAGGTTCACCAGTTTTTCTCTCCATTACTGTATCTTTTAGTAGTTCATTATTTCCATTTCACTTTATCAAGCTAAATTCACAAAAGGTGTGACTCTTGCATTGCCTACCTTTAATTCCTAACTTCTTTCAATTTAGGATTTTATGAACTGCGCCAGAAAAACAAAGCACAGGATTTGAAAAAGTTATTTAAAGATTGTACCTTAAATACTTTTTCATCTAATGCTAGGTAGAATTTGCTGTAGAAGTTTGGTAATTAAGTCAACTCAGGTGCTCTGCTTCACATAATCCCAGAACTGCCCTCTTGAAGATCTTCAGCAGTTGTTCCAATGTCACTATGTCAAAATAACTTTGTGTTCAACCTTTTCTCATCACCTGTCTTAGACACAGATGCCTGAAAGAACATGGTGAAAAACTGATTTAACTTTAAGATAATAATAACAACAACTGGGGGACTCTGGTGGACAGCTCAGGGTGTCTGAAAGGTTGGTTTGCTCTTGCTCTGTCGCACGCTAGTTATGTAACACTGCTTCACACTGGGCATGGCCAAGACTTCTCTCGCTTGCAGAGCTCCTAAGGTGGCCAAAAGAGTGTGTTGCCTCTCAGTCACACAGTCTTGTTTCTGAGAGTCTTCTTCTCACTTTGGTAACCTGAATGGCAAAGGTTTCTTACTGAAGTTGGTGGCAAAAAGCCTGTTGAGTTTAATGTTGAAGCTCCTCTCTTATAGAGTGGACTGTCTGTGTGAGACTTTTTTTCCCTTATTATGTAAAGTTTGTGCAAATGTTTGCAACAGCTGATGAAATGTGTACTATATGAACTTTTGGGATGTTATTGCTCACTATTGCTGCAGCAAAATGCTGTGATGTGACTAAAAGGCTACAGTAATTGTTAGAATATTCATGTTTTCATGCATTAAGAGATTTATATTTGTGAACTGAAGGAAAGCTAGTATCTCTTTGTAGACTCCTGACTTTTTCAGAGGAAAACAGTAAGTGCCAAAATGCATTTTGTGTATAAAAGTATTTTGCACAGTGTTTAAACGATACCATTTTACAATGGAACAATATACAGGCAGGTGACTTGTATATTAAATTTCAACATAGCTAGGTTGGTGGTGCTGCATTTTCCTGTTGTTCCTGATGTATAACCAGAGCTGACAGCTCCCCTTAACAACTGGACATAATAGTCCTAAATGGGGTGACTGGTATCTGCCTGTGCTGGGTCCTTCTGTTCAGCTGGCTTTTTGCCCACCCAGAAATTGCCCAATAAAAATGGAGTGAAATATATGTGCATGCAGTGATCTTTTAAAAACCCCTACCAACTACCTTCCTTATTTTACCTTCAACGTTTACCATTGTTCACTGATATCATAACTGATACCATAACTACACTGTGTAGTTAGTTTGAGGGGAAAAAAAAAAAAAGGACTTTTCTCGGTTGTAAAGAAGCGTGATCAATTTTCAAATAGATATGTAAGATAAAAGAATCATATGCAAATTTTTATCTGAGCTTGAAGATTAATAGTGGTGTAGCTAGCAACAGTCAGTTGTGAACCAGTAATTTAGACGGGGGGAGAAAAATATTGAGTTTTGAGACTATCACAAATTGTTATGGCAGATCTTGCTCATTCTTCAAAAAGCCAAACCAAAACCGAACAACTGTTAATTCCTTTAGGCTTCAGAAAATATTGTGGGGTGGAAATGCACGTTTCCAGTGCAAAGCCATGGGTAATGCTGTGTATTTCAGAATATTTTGAGAAAAGCGTGACTGCTTATGCCGTTTTCTGCCCTTTGGTACAGGTGTTTTGAAAACCTGGGGTTTGCATTGTTTGGGGTTTTTTTTCTCCACTTTTTTTTTTTCCTAGTTGTAGGTTTTGATGGAAAAAGACTTGTGACTGGACTTGCTTTTGCCAGGTACATCCAAACAAGATGAGTTGGCTCTTCCTCAAAGAGAGCATAAGGACAAGAGCAGTTCAGCACAGCTGGGTATGGGAGCAGGAAGCCAAAGCCTGGAAATAGCCATTAGCTGTGTCCTGGCAGGCGAGAGCATCAACCAGATGACTCCCAGGCAGGGCTGGAAGGTGCTGCAGCATGTTGGTCATGTGACATTGGAGAAACCTTGGGCTGATCTAATTTTCTTTGCCAAAAAGTGGTTTATTTAAAGTAGGGCTTTATTTCTTTTTTTATACTTTTTTATTGCATTTTTTTGTGATTCAGCTGGAAGGGTATTGTAATTGAAATGAAGTAACATTAGTGTGTATCCTGAATACATCAGTTTGATATTTGGGTTGAAAAAAAAAAAAACAACCAAAAAAACAGGGGGGTGCGTGGAGCAGTTATAGAGGAGATAATTAGAGGAAAACTAATTAAGTTTGTTGCTTTGTATTTTTTTCTGATCTTACTTTGGGAGCAATGTATAATAAATACTCTTCCCTGCTGCCCTTTACTTTCCTGCTCTTTGTTTCATTTCAAAGATAAAAGTATTTTATGAGAAGAGATTTTAATTTTTTTAAAAATAATTTTAGATAATTCTGAATATTCATCTCTTCTACCAATGGACTGGACTCCCATCTTCATGAGTACAAGTTTTGATTAGGGCATACAGATATATGGAAGGCACAGGATATATTTAAACAACAGAATCCAGGTTAATTTATTTTCCTCCCCCTCCCTCCAGATCCCTCAGTAATTTTAAGAAGGACAGATTATTTTATCTAGAGCTTTTCCAGTCACTGTAATTTAGTCAAGAAGGTCATCACTTTGCTCCTATCCAAAACCTGCTTTTGCAATTTCTAACATCATATATTCTCTTGGGAATTACCCTAATAAGAGAAATGCAGATAAAATCACAATGGTTTTGTGGAAGTCGACTAAGGATGGAAGTTAATCATTAATTATTGTTAAGATAACGATGAATATCTTACATTTATAATACCTTACTGACAATTTACAAAGAGATTAGCCTGGAAGTAAGGTAATCCTAGAAGTCTACTTAGCAAGTTTAAAGTAAGTATTCTAGGAAACCTGCTATGTGAGCATAGTTCCGTTCATCTGCGACACAAAACTTTAAAATAGGTGCTTCTGTTTTACACTCCTGTCTTTTATTGCTAAATAGTTAACATATAGACACAGTGAAGATTTTTGTATGCTGTAGAGAATCGCTAACCATCCTGGCTGGATTGCACATGTAAACGTGTTGATGTGTCTATTGGAATGGAATTTCGTTGGAGCATGAAGGGGATGAATACTGTCCTGGATGATAGATATTTGTAAGCCAGGATAAGATAGGTATTAGTCAACTTAGAGCAGATAAACAGAAACCAGAACTTCATGGCTGTTGGGTAGAGTATGGCACAGTTCTCTTTCTAGTTTACATACCGTTCCTTTGAGTTCCCTGCCAAGCTTGGAAAAATGTTAAATCTAGCACAGATCTCACTTTTTGTTTAAATGGGATAGGGCAGCTTTGGCCAGTAGACTTTACACCAAATTACATATAGCCTGTCTGTGTTAGCATTAAACTAGAGCTGCTGTTGTCTGTCCTGCCAACAACACAAATCCAGCATAAAATCCATTTCACATATGTCTTTGTATTTGACCTTAACCAGGCTGGTGCTCCAGCACTGATCTGGTAGCATACAGGTTCAGCAGCCATAAACACATGTCAGCATAACCTTGGCTTTGGATGGGTTCTATGGTGCCATCCTTGGTGTACAGAGCATGCAAGGAAAGAAATCGGAGGATTGATTTCTGAGAGGCAGAGGAGGGCTGGAAATAGGAGCTTTGTCCTTGAGGGCTCTTCTCCTCATTAACTGTAGTTCATCTTCATCTGTACTACAGCCAACTATCCGATGTGATGAAATCATAAGAGGTGTAGATTTTTTTGGGGATGTGGGAAAGATTTTTATGTTAGCGAACCACAATTACTCTGATATTATGTTCAAATATTATATGCTTTCAATTTTAATAATTAGTGAGATAAAACAGGGTAGGTGAAAATGGATTGAAGGAGCTGACTACGTCCACTGTCATCAGCAAGTTGGGGACTTAAAAACAAACTTTCAGTCCTTGTTAGTGTTCCACCGGAACAGGAAACAGACATTATTCTTTAGGGCTGTTGAAAAGGGGAATTGAAGACTAAGTCTGCCACACCAGTTGGTTTTACAGGGAAGAGTGTGGAGATGCCAGGAAAGAGCTGGCTGAGACCTGGCTAAGAATAACTAAAAATTACAGCACCCTAAGTGAGAAGGGTGTTAACTGTCTGGGCATAGGTTTAGCCAGATGGACACTTTCCTGAGAACAGTCCCAACAGCTTAGCTGCCTGATATTAATGCAACGTAGTAATGGGCTCACACTTTTATTTTCTGGGGACTTTAAATTCCTTACTTTTTTTTGTGGTTATCGACACCTTAACTTGGAGCAGCCTAGACTGATTGTTTTATAGTAGAGTTTGGTAAATTTAGTTTATGATTTAAAGTGTAGCGTATTTGATTTAGTGTTGTCTTTCAAGAAGAAACTGACATGTAAAGTAGGACGCAGTTCAACAGGAGGCTTATAGTTCCTAGCTCATCATGGGCTCAGGTGTCTGTTTTTACGAGTGTTAGATATTACTTCATTTCTGTGACTGATGAAGGTGACTTTGCCTTAGACCCGCATTCTCTTTTCCTCTTGAGTGTTTATTTGTTCTCCCTAACTTTCTACTTTTAACATCTTTTCTTCTCTTGTGTAAGTCAGATTTTCCCAAATCCTTGATATGCGGGGATGGGCAGGGATGTAAAGCTGGCTGTGTACCTGGCTTGACAACCATGAGGTAAAATTAAAGAAGGGTTGAATTGGGGGAAAAAAGAGAATGTATGTTTGGGCATTTCTTTTTCTTTTCCAGTACAGGGGAAACACGTAACAATCTTCAGTAAGCACACTATTCCCTCTTACTCATGTAGACATTTAAAGGGAAACTCAGAAGAATGAAGGAATACGAGAAAAGTATGAAGCAGGTTCATTTTCCTTTGTAATCCAGATATTAGGTCTGTTAAAACATACACCACACTGGGGCAGCAGTTAGCAAGCATAGGTTGTCTGTGCTCCAGTCTCATGGCATGGGTGTTATGTTTGACATTCTCGAGAAGACTGGGAATTGATTTTGGTTGCTTTTGTGTAGTTCCTTTTGAGACAAACTCAGTTGTGTGCATCTTGTGATTTGGATTAAGTAGCAGTTGCTAACTTGGGTTGTGTACAAAGAGGCAAAAAGGTTAAAGGAGAAACGTGTTGCCAAGTGATGCTCTTGTCGGCATCTCTGTCACTAGCGTTCTCATACATGTTTTGAAAAGCATTTTGTGAACATGCATGTTGTAAATTATCCACATCTACTTATCTCTCAATGACACTTCAATGTTTTAAGTTCTCTCTTTTCCCCCCCACCTCCCTTTGGATTTCTGATGTAAGAAAGGTAATTTTTCTCACTATAACCTGTGGTTAGATGGGTGTTACAGGCATTACAGGCTAGATTTATTTTGATCCCTCCCAAGTTCATCTTGTTTTAATGAATGCAAAATCTTTCTGCTGGTGACAGCCGTGGGCTTCTGTGACAGTGAATATTTAGAGCAAATGTGGTAGGAACCTGGTGGGTGGCAGATATACTGCATACTCCAATGCTCTTCAGAGGCTCCTTCCATTCTGTTTACTCTTCATCAAGTCACAGACCTCACTCAGAAAGGGCCAGGGTGCTAGGAAAAGTGTTGCCTATATTATTTTAAAATTATTTTTAAATAGTGTTAATATTCTGCTAGGCTGATAAAGCAGTTATTTATTTGAGATTAATCAATTTTGGGATCTTTTTAGAACTGATTTTAATAAATGAGATACTTCTCAAAAAATAACTAACAGATTACAATTCTTCAGAGTTTAGTAGATGCCTTATTAAAAGAGAATCATATAATATTATTTAAATGGCTTAAAATAAATAATGGCATGAGAAAAGTAAAAGGCTTAGGTGAAGTATTTTTTCCAACATGTGCTTTCTGGTTTAAATATGAAAACCTAGGCTTATGAGCATGCTGCCTGGGATTTACTTCTGAACTGAGAGAGTTTGTTATGTACCTAATGACTGATGCAGGTTCAGGTACTTGTATTTTTATCCTCTGTAGATCTAATGAGTTATTTTAAAATATGTTGTGTGACAAAGCTCTATAGTTTTAGGTGCATGTACCTGAACTACTTGCCCAAAATATTATTTTTATAGGTCTATCTACTTATCAGCCTGTTTTACTTTGGATGTGTGAAGCCCTTAAAAAATATATGATAGTAATGCTAGGTGGAAGTTTTTCTCACTGCTTTAAAACTGAGGCTGTCAGTAAACTACAGTTACTCTCAAGCGGCCGAAGTATTTATTCTTCCTGCTAAATGTACATCCCCCCCCCATGAGTAGAAAATGACCCAAGAAAAGTCTTAACTGTACATAATTTTAATCTTGAATTTTCTCCCACGTTACGTCTCAAGCAGTGAACTACAGATGAACTATGAACAAGGTATAGAAGTAGTGTGTGTACGGCAGGTTTTGTTTTTTTTTTCTTGGAGCTTTATATATTGGAGGTGAGAATGTATGTGAAGAGCCTGGGGTTGATGTGTATTTTCAGGATGAGGTGGTTTATAGGAGGGAGTGATAGAGATTAGTAAAAGGATGAAGGAAGAGGTGCCATTAATGGTTGTGTTCTTTTTAGAGCTACTGATTCATGAAGGGAAATTTCGTCTTGTTTCCCTAATCTGCCAATTAATTGTTTTCATTGTTTGTGTGGAGATTTACCAGTAATGGGTGGGAAATGCCAAATACTGAATAGATCCTCAGTGAAGTAAGTTTACAGGCAGTTATTACTGAGTACAGCTCTGGCCAAAGCTCCTGTTGGACACCTTCACCGAGTGCTCTGGAACTGGAAAATCGTGTAGAAACTCGAGGTGTGCAGAGAGTTATTCCAAAGTCCAACTGTTTTCTAAGATCAAAACAAAGGCTACTATTTAAACCAGTAAAAGAATATTCTTACTTGAATATCCTCCTGTTCATTGCGTTACTCTTAAGGCAAGTGTCTTAGAAATAATGTTGGCCCAGGGAGGTTGTGGATGTCCCATCCCTGGAAGTGTTTAAGGCCAGGTTGGATGGGGCTTGGAACAACCTGGTCTAGTGGGAGGTGTCCCTGCCTGTGGCAGAGGGGGTTGTTGTCTTTAAGGCCCCTTCCAACCCAAGCCATTCTATGAAATCACAAGCTCTGTCAAGTTCCTTAAGTTTTTGAGGGTTTTGTCAGAAGAACTTCACTGTGTCTTTTTGAAATTCAGTGTCTATTATCACTGAAGTTTTTATTTTATTTTTGCCTTTTAACAAGGTTAGCAGTTTTGTGTCTGGGGCTCTCTAGGTGTTTTTCTGTCTCTCTTTCTGCAGCATAGTTCAGCAGGTGCTATCACATTTTTGATACAGTTGGTCCTTTTTCCCCCCTCTCCACTAAATTATTAGGTTTGTGTGTGTTACGTTTAACTATTTTGCCAAACAAACCCTCCAGGATTGTGTTCATATTAAAGTGATACTAACTGTTGATAGTTTAGGAAAAGATGCCAGTCTGATGTATTTTTATAGTGAAGCTTCTTAAGAAAAAAAAAAAAAAAAAAAAAAAGAAATTGTGTTCACAATATTTATTCAAGCATTCCTACTTTTAGGAGGCAGTATCTTCCATATGCTCTCGCATTTACTTTCTCATACCATTTAATTTCTATGGCCTTCCTGTCATTCACATATGGTGCTCTAAGGCTCTTTCAAGAAGCTAAACAGAAAAATTTGTGGTACACTTGTTTGTCTTTGTAGTTGAGAAATGTTGGCTGCTGAGACCTAGATTTTAGGCCTTTACCAGTATGAACTAATATTTTAGTCTGAGTACTTCCATTGCAATTAGTGGGACATTTTCTAGAAAAATAAATGGCCAGGATTACTTGAAGATTAGGCAGCATCACCCCAAGATTATTTTCTGTTTTCCAGTTTGCTCTGTCTCTTGTAGCAGTTTTAGGGCTTCTGACCAAAATTTCCCCTTTCTTTGAGAGAGGGAGACAAAATACTAGGAGAAAAACCAATGTGCTCTTAAAGATGCCTGTTTGCTCAGGGGAAAGTCTCTAAAACATCTCACTTCACTGTTAGTCTTCTGTTCTACTTCTTGGTTTTGGTGCTGTTGCTAATAAAATGGAGGAGAAGAAATACATCATCAGCAATTTTTCTGAAAATACATGTAAGAACTTTTTAAAAAAAATATTTTCTGGAATTTCCTGTGTGCCAATGGCAATACACAAACAAAAGCGTGTTTTTGTTATACTGTTTACAATGCATAAATCAAGGAGAAAAAAAAAATTCAGCTCTGGAATTTTATACCTGGTATTTGGAAGCATGAAAATGACTGTGGTTTTGAGGGATTACCTTTAAGATTATTATAATTTTTTCAGAGGGCACAGTAAATATTACCTTTGAGGGAACTCAGCAGGTCTGCAAGGGCTGATCTTGCCATTGCTGCCCATGTTTTAATATCTGACGAGTATCCAGAGTGCTTTGTGTGCCTGGAGGAGTCTGATGAAGCAGAACGGTGTGTTCCCATTTCCATTTCAGTTCTGCTTTTTTCCTATTAACTGTCCAATTAAATATAGAGAAGGGTATCTTAAATCCTGGCCATACAGTCTGGAGGAAGGGGAAGAGAACAGACAATGCTAAAACTTCCCAGGGGCAGGATTTCAAGTTAAAATTGAAAACTCTCAGCTTGACCTCTGAGCAATTCAAACCCAATCTCAACATACTATCCACAATTTCCAAGAATCTTCCAGTCTGTCTCATGGAAGAACAGGTAGTTCAGCATCACTGCTCTCCAGGAAAGGATTTCGGCAATCAAAAACTCAATCCTCTTTTGTGTAACTGCTAATTACTGGCAAGCCTCACACCCTATTGATGCTGGTTGGTGCATTGAGGATGCTTCTTAGAGCAGTGAGTTGATGTGAGCACTTCTTTAATGGGGAGGTGATCTTCTTTAATGCTGTTATGTTTCATTAAAAGACCTCAGATAACCTGAAATGCAGAAATACGCTCCATTAGGTAAATGGTGAGTTTGTAACCTTCATGTCCCTCAGTTTTGTGGCCTTATTTATTCCAGCCATGTTAATAGGCTTGTGGGGCTGTATGCTTTGGAGTTTGAATTCTGCCCAAAAATGTTCATGTTAATAAACGGGGCTTGTGGATAAGTGAGGACAAATTTTAGGACTTGGGAAGTCTTATTTCCAGTTTATATCTGGGAGTGTTACTACTATGAGGTTTGCTCAAGGCAAAATTCTTAACACTTCTTTACAGCGTGCAAAATATTGATTTATTCGTTTGGTTTTTATTTATTTATTTTTTAAGAAAACGTTTCTTGTTTTACTGGCTGTCTTTAAAACACATTGTGTGACACAAACCTCAGGTAGTTTGAACACATACCTAGTTTGAAGTTTAATAATAAATGTTATGGTATATTCACTTGTGTGAATACTGATAACTAATACTGGTAACTACAGAGATGTTAGCAAGAGTAAGACCAATAAAAGGCACTCCAGGGATGTCTTGGGTCATGCAGGGTTCTCAAGCTCATGTTATACAGATTCCTCTTTGGTCGTGGCTGCAGAGGAAGCTGCCTTGGTCCAGTTGTCTATGAGTCAGCAAGTGGGTGCTATACATGGATGTGATTCAGCTGGGGTGAAACCCGTGGAGAATAAATATTGCTTCTGAGAGCAGGGAGTTTTCTGAGGGCTCTGAGATGTGACAGGATTCCGTTTAGCTGATGTATTGCACTGTAGCAGGAAGGATGCTACAATGAGTATTGATTTCTTTTGTGCATAGAACTCATTTTGCTCCAGTTTGTGAATTGCCTTCATGAGCTGACAATCCATTAAGGATCACTTTGTGTGTCTCTTCCTTCATTATTGCTTCTTTTACTGCTTTCTGCTTTACTGCCTTTAAAATGCATTGTCAAGGCAAAAATAAAATAGGTAAAGGAGAAACTTTAAAAGGAGCAAAGCAATTTGGCTCTTGGTAAATTACTTTATTGCAAAAAATGTTGTACTAGGAGGCTATCTACAAAGACAATTTCAAGGAGCTAAACATATTATATTAAAATTATTTTATAGTAAGGTAACTGACCTAATGATGGTAATTTTGTGTCATAAACTATACCTTTTGTTGTAAGATGATTTTTTTTTTTAAGTCTGAAGACCTAAAATTCCATTTTTATGGGGATGTAATTTAGTCTTGTCCATTCTGCATGACCAGTCACTGCCGCATACTCTGAATGTGTGCCAGATGCAATGCTTGGTTTTGCTCCTGTCCAGGAGGGCTGTTTCTTCTCACCCTGAGTAAGCAGGGAAACACTCTATTTCTCTATATTAATTTGTTTGCACTTTCAATGAAGTCAGCTAGGTCTGTTACACAAGTGCATTAATAATAAAAATGTAGCTTTTTGTAAGAAAACTTGGTATTTTCCTTAAAGTCATACTTGTATTGATTTAGGTTTGGACATTTCTATTGTAGGAAGGGTTGGAATAAAAAAAAAATTCTACTTAAGGCTATTAATTGTAAGACTAGCAAATTAAGAGGACTGCTGTGCTCCATTATGGAAGAAAGTGTATTATTTTTGTCACAAAGAAAATATTATAACTTGTAATAACTTCCCACATCTTTGACTTGAAAAAGATACAAAACGGTTTGGTTTGGTATTGGGCAAGTTTCTTTTTATTGCCAACTTCTTAATCTTAGGGATGGATCTTGACTGCCTACAGAATGATTTGTGATCTTCTAGTGGAGAGCTCTACTGAAGAGCTGGACTGCATTTTTGGGAAACAGATGTTGCTCTTCAAAGCCACTTTAACAAAATACAACTAAAATGTCCTGTGGCACTGGCTATTAAAATTGTGTTCAATGTATTTAGGCCACACAAGCAGGGTGATTTACGCATTGTGGGATTTTTCTTTTTTTTTTTATTTTTATTTTTAGCTTACTTCAACAGTGCAAAGATCTGATTCATCCAACTCCTGCAGCTTCTGGCAGGTCCTGAGTTCTCCTGCCAGGAACTTCAGCCTCAGTTCCTGCCAGGAGTTCTTCAGTGGGCAATGACTTCATTACTCGCATCTCCTGGCGGTGCAGTGATCCTTAGCTATTTCTACCAGGAGAATGACTCTAAATACATTAAGTAAACTTGTTTTGTACAAGTGGTTGTCCAGACTCTTGATACTTGCTTACTTAGTGGGAAAAGATGAAGTGGATAAGGCTGATTTGTGCCAAGGTGATGTTTTCTGGAACAGATTTAAATCTATCCTTGTGATATGTTGGAAAGATCAATTTGGGAGTATTACTAGATATAGAAATGAATTAAATTGGTAACCCCTCCTTAATCCACACATGTCAAATTAGTAAAACCTTTGTCTGGTTAATTAGTTTTATTGCAATTGATTTCCCAACTTTTTCACTAAATTCTTTTTTGTTGTAAACCTCCTGGTGGGATTAAACATTCTATTAACCTGTGTAAGTGGCTATAACTATATCTATCTGGATTCTTTGAAAATCTAATATATAATTTTAAAATACATAGAAGAAAATTCAGATCTTTAATATTCTGTATAAACTTTGCAGCACATTTTTTCCATATTTACATTGACCTGACCTCATTGTCTGGATTTCAGGGTTTTCTTCCTTAATGACACCTTTCTCTCTCTCTCTCTCTCTTTTTTTGGCAACAGGGGAGGGCTTTTTTCCTTTGTTTTGGGAATATTTTTGGATGAGAGGTTTGCCTTTTATCAGTGTGTACTACAGCATTCACTTTTTTTTATTTGTTTAGGGTAAAATCCTTGGCCATGTACATGGAGCATCAAGATACACAGAAATAAGAGGTTTGTGCTATTTCTGCATACCATTGAGTGTCGGGGGGGGCTTGGAGGAGGCACCTGCTCCATGCTCAGGTTCTATGACAGCAGATATCTAAATTTATTCTTGTCCTTTAGGGTTGGGATTAACATGATCTGTAATTCACTTGCAGTCTTCTCAAGACTTCTGTGAAGGATGGTTATGAAGCAGCCACTTGTTCTCTCTCTGTACCTTTCATCATCTTCCCTCAGCTCTAAACCCTCTGGTGCTTTTTGACCCTGACGTGTTGGATGGTGAGGACCAAACCATGGTCAATTTTGTAGCATTGCCATTATGAGCACAGAGCTTTTGGGTCCCTTTTCACCTTTCTTTTTCTGCTGGTGTATGTTAAATAGAATATTTTGTACTGTATAAGTACATGAGTGTCTTTTGCAAGATGTCAGCAATGATTTATTTAGTGTGGCTTTGGGGAACTGGTTAATCTCAAGACTCATATTAGAGGCTTTACTTTGTGAGCTAAAAGAAATGTTAGATTTCAGGTTTCCTGCTAAAGGCATTAATCTGCTGTGGGTAGATTGAAAGACATTGTCAGTTTAAAACATCGGACAAGATACTTTTAATTTTATGCACATAGTACACAACTGTTTTAAATAATAATAATAAAAAATATAAGAACTGTAAGATTATCGTAGAAGTACAAAAGCTCTATGCTGTGGTGTAAGCGTAACAGCTCCAAAAAAAAAAAAAATCCATGTGGGAACACACTTTTCAATGTGCTTAGGAAAATTTAGCAGTCCAGTGTAGTTTTACCAAGATACTTGGCAATAAGGAAAGCAGTAGTCTTGTCTTTGTTCATAATGACCAAAAGCTTTCTTAGTAAAAAGGCAAACTGAACCTTGTGAGGTTTTTCTATGGGTTCTTACAAGTTGTACCCAAAAGCTGGTGGAGCAGTGGCAAGAGGAATGGGAAAAATGTCTTAAAAAAACCCCCAAAATTTAAATGAAAAATTATTGTGTCCTAATGCCAACATTGTTGCTTTTTAGACCAGTGTCTCAGTGAATATTGCCTTATGTTCATAGATTCTGTGAAGACGTGTGATTTAGACAATTCAAGCTGGTAACTCCTGTAATTCTTATGTCAATGCTTGCGTGTCCACAATGCATTATTCTAATAGTTTCCCCTTTAAGATAATTAAAATACTTTGAGTATAAGTTGTTGCTTTAGTGTCACAATACTTGAGAAAGTATGTGAAACATCCATAACTAAGAAAAAATTTTAATATTTTGAAAACAATGAGAAGGGCAGAGGAATTTTATTTAGGGAAATTATTATTTAAGTAACTCCCATCCTGAAAATAGTTAACTCTTCTAACCAGAGTAATCTGGACTGATTTAAGTGTAAGGCAGAGAAGTTAATGGAAGTTAATCTTACATTTTCACAGCAAAGTATTTATAACGAAATATATTTTTTAATGAACACCTTCTCAGGTCTTCTATACTTTATTATTCTGTATTTGAATTAAAATGTTGTACTTGGTCATTAAGGTATATAGTCTTATTCTGGTATCCTTTTTCTGATACCAGCTTTTAACATGTCAGATACATATGGGGACTGTGTTGTAATAGTCCAGAATGCAAGAACATGATGATATTTGAACAGCCCCCCCAGGGCTTTTGGCTTTGTAAGGGCTACTTTGTGCTTCAGTGAGGATTTTGGCTTTGATTTCTGTGGTTTAGTGACTTAACCTGGCTGCGGGAGATCTGGAGGCAGGTCATGAGTTTATCCTTGACCTTGAGTACAGGGAAGTTAAAAGGAATGTAGATGTGAAAACAATTAATGGCTATCAAAAATCCTGGACTGTGGAAAAAAAAAATACATATAAGAGAAATATTTATTTATTTATTTATTTATTTATTTTAGCTCTTCTGTGTCTGTGTCTTACATGTTTGGGAGGTAAACTGTTTGTGGCATGTTGATATAAAGATCAGTGGAATGGGACCACAGATTTGTCTTTTGCCTTAAGGGTCTAGTCCTATTCTATCTGTTGTACATACTAAACACCACACTAAAAAGATAATATTTTTCATAGTTGTACATCTTTTAAACAGTATTAAATATGCTTTAAAATAATTGAAGGAGAAATCAGAAAGCCTATAACTATTTTGGTCAACCAACCGGAAGACTTAAATGCTATTTGAAAGGTGACTTTCCTTTAGTTTTCACATTTCAGGCATCTTATCACAAAAAAAAATTCTGTGTGATTGCACATAAATATATACTGATAAGCATGAAGTATTTTTTTTCCCCTCTAATAATTTATTTCAAAGCTTTAAAAATTGATTTGCAAAGTTAAGAATAAATGTGCTAAATTTATCTTGAAAAAAGCCAAGACTTAAATTGTGAGTGTTTAAAAAATTATCATTCTTGAGTGGAAAGTAGTTGAGCTATAGACAGATCTCATCAGTTTTGCTTTAGATTTATTTTCCTACTCTAAATTGATTCTGGAGAAAATACTGTCACAGAGGAGTGTCTCCTGTGGAGCCTGAGTAGAGGGCTCCATTTCTGCAATCTATGTATTTATAGAGGAAGCTCAACCTCAACATGAGGAAGAACTTCTTTACTGTAAGGGTGACAGAGCACTGGAACAGGCTCTACAGGGAAATTGTGGAGTCTCTGTCTCTGGAGACTTTCAAGACCTGCCTGGGTGCATTTCTGAGTGATCTGCCCTAGTTTTGCCATGCTCTGGCAGGTGGTTGGGCTCAATCTTTGGAGGTCCCTTCCAACCACTAGGCTCTGTGATTCTGTGTGATTCCTTACTCTTTCACCTCCTGGCTCCAGCTTTCTGTGGTGGCTGGGTTGCTCACCTCAGACAAGAGGTGCCATCCACCTCCTCTTTGCAAATTTGTCATCTTTTTGTGCCTGTTTCCTTTTTTTGTGCTTGTTTCCTTTTTGTGCCTGCCCTTCCCTTGCTACAGGGCTACTGGGCAGCAGGGGTTTCCCTGCCCATCCTGGTGTTCAGAGATGTCCCCTCACCTTTTTATAATAGGAAGAAGGAGATAAAATATTACGGTTTGATTATCTGATAGAAAACTATGGGAAGTACATTTTCTGCCAGAAGACTTGATATGATGGGAGAAGTCACTAATGGCTCTGCTGTATCTCCGAAGGAAGAACCTGGATTTGACTCAACTATCCCATAGGTACTTCCCTAGCTTTAGTTTAGAGCTTTAGTTTGCATTTGGCAAAATCTTCTGATCTTTCCTCTCAGACTGTGGCTTTTTAAAAAATGATCGTTTCAGTAAGAGAATAAAAAATTTACTTACATATCTGTCATATAAAAATACAATGTAATAGCAAAGATGTTGAAACACCACATCATTGTAGACCCTTGTTCAAGCAGTCCAGATAATTTAATGAAGAACAAAATCCTCAATAAAATATTTTCCAGATAGTACAGCATCCTGCCAGTAGTGAACAGCCTCCCTGACATGTATTTAAGTTCTAATGAAACAAACGAAAAAGTATTAATTACTAAATTATAAAGCTTGTGTTTTCACTTCTGCGATGTTGTTTCTAGATAAAGACTCCCTGCTAGTCTGGGGTTGTTCTGTTCTGCTTGAGATAATCATCAAATAACAGCTAATTCAATACAATGATCAATTCAGTTGTGGATTAGTGTAGCACTCAGCAACAAAAATAAATATCCCTAAACTGTACGTACCCAAAGCAGTGTTTAATTCTAATACAAATGACGCTGAATGGTTTACAAATTTGCATGACTCGTTTGCAGTCTCGTGGTCAAACCGAGATAATGGGTTCCAAACAACAGGATTTCGGCTTAGACACAAATTACATGGCGTCTCAAAATGCTTTAGGCTGCTTTACTTAAACATATGCAGCTCTTTTAAATTTTGTAACATCAGTCCCTGATAAATGGGATTTTAAAAGTATGAACAGAGCTTATCATAAAAGAACACTTAGTTTATTGTACCAGATCTTTTAGATGTGATTACTCTCTCTATAAAAGTGTTCAGCACTCTTGTGACATGGACATCTGTCACTCAAAAAGATGTCACCCCATAAACACGAAAATAAGTCTTTTTTTATTATCCCTCCCCTCCCTACCCACCCCCCTTCTCTGTGAATAAGTGAAGTCTCCAGGTTGATACATTTGTTGATGTGCCAGATGTTGATTGATGAGAAGCTCAACATGAGCTGGCAGCATGCTCATGAAGCTCAAAAGTCCAACTGTATCCTAGGGTGCATCAAGAGGAGTGTGGCCAGCAGATAAAGAGAGGTGATTCTCCTCCTGGACTCTGCTCTTGTGAGACCCCACCTCAAATACTGTATTCAGTTCTGGCGTCCCCACAATAAGAGGAACATAGATCTGTTGGAACAGTCCAGAGGAGGGTCACAAAGATGATCCAGGGGCTGGAGCACCTCTGCTATGAGGATAGGCTGAGGGAGCTGGGATTGTTCAGCCTGGAGAAGACTCTGGGGGGACCTTATAACAGCCTTCCAATACCTGAAGGGCACCTACAGGAAGGCTGTAGAGGACTCTTCGCAAGAGTGTCCAGTGATAGGATGAGGGGAAATGGTTTTAAACTGAGGGAAAATAGGTTTAGATTGGGTCTTGGAAATACATATTTGAAAAAATACAGATTGGAAAAAGTTCTTCAGTGTGGTGAGACTCTGGAATAGATTGCCCAGAGGGGTTGTGGATGCCCCCTCCCTGGAGGTGCTCAAAGCCAGGTTGAATGAGGCCTTAAGCAACCAGTCTAGTTGTGAGGCGTCCCTACCCATGGTGGGGAGGTTGGATTAGATGATCTCTAAGGTCCCTTCCGGTCTAAGCCATTCTATGATTCTATGTTCACATCTAATTGCCCTCAATGGAGATGTGACCATGTTTTCTTAGTGGGAGTTCTGTGTCAAGTGCTATCTTTAATGTATGTAGAGAATATATGCCTATATGAAGGATTAAATTCATAAGGATGTTTTTACACTTCAGACTTCTCTTTGAGTAACGGAGAGGCTCGGAAAAAGATAGCAAGGTCTCAGGGTTTGATTCTAACCTGACATACAGAACAGGATTAACTCGGTGAACTCCGTAGATGTCAAAAAAACAACCCCAAACCGTGGAGGACAAACGGTATTACAAGAAGACCAAGGCTCAAATTCTTTAGATTGTTCCTTTCTCTGGGATGGCCTAGATGTTCTAATTGGTCCAGTCTGGAGGATTCATTTGCTGAGGAACATAAATAGCTCCATGTTTGAAGAGTGCAGGGGAAAAAAGGCTTTTGGCCTGAAGAAGTAAAATCTGCAGGCATTTCTGATGAATCAGCCTAGCTCATAGTGCATGGTGCTATCCTCACCAGGCAGATGTTTAAACATTGTTTACACATAGCTTAGTCTAGGAAAGATAATGGGAATTCTTTTCAGCAAGCTGGATTCTGCTTGGATTAGCTTTGGGATGAGTACAGTTACTGGGGGGAAAAATGATGGTTCACATGGTTCAATCTTTGCTACTGTTGTCTTTGATAGACAGATTTATTTTGGTGCGTTCATTCCAGATTTAGTATTGGTTACTTGTCATGAAGATATTCTGAGTCTCCAAAATTTTTCTTTCAGATAGGTAATGTCTACCTAACTCTTCCCTTCAGAATATGACCAGTCTTCACTCAGTAGCACCAACTGATTTGGTTTTTTGCCCTCCAGGCTCTTTATATTCTAGCTGTTTTTAAACTGATGTCACCTGTAATACCCAAAAAGTTCTGTGACAGTCCTACAACGTACTTCCATATGGTCTCAAACCATTCTCCTCAGGCTTCCAATTTTATTACATGCTTACTAATTTTTCATAGAGGAAGAAACTGAACATTCATTTCCTTTTCACTTTCTCTATGTCACTTCATAATATGCAAAATCATAAAGAAAATCCCTGCAGATACTAGGGATTACTGAGGTGGATTTTTAATTAAAAATTCAGAGACAGTGTCTTGAACATCTTGAGATTGGTATGTGAACTTCTTGCAGGTTTTAACTCCAAAGAGTATTGATAAAGTAGTATAAAAAACCCAAACCTTTCAGTGTAAGATATATTTGGGAATGACTTGGTGGAGGTTTTGTTGTTGTTGTTTTGGTATTTTGGGGGGGGGGGGGCTGGCTGGTTTTGGTTTGTTTGTTTGTTACTTTTTTTAAAAGTGCATTCTCAGTTCCAGCAAAGAGTTTTGCAAATGAATTGGAAGGGTAGTACTGAGGCTCTTTAGCTCTTTGTTTCAGTAACTGCATCATGTTAGAGTGAATCTTGGCTTTGGTGAGATGATGTGTAAGTGACTGCAGTGATGGTACCTGCACATAAAAGCAAACAGAATTTCTAATTAAAAAAGAAGGGCAACAAACATTTCTGTAGGAATATGCTTGTATTTACTATGTAAATATGTACAAAATGCAGTAGTCATGACTTCCATAAAGATGATTACGCTTCCAAGAGGTAAAAAATGAAAATCATTGTTTAAGCATCTGTGTTTGGGTACAGAAATAACCAGTGGCCTGTTTGTTTATTTGTGGGGTTTTAACTGTGGTTTTAGCTTTGTTGTTATGCTGTTGGTCTTGAATCTTTGTATGCTTCAGTTTCTTGTAAGCAAACTGGTATTAACAGAACACTTCTGAGAAATGAGATGAGGGTTAATGTATTAGCATTAAGTGCTGTAGAAAAACCACTGAGAAAAGTAGTAACACTGCTCAATTCTCAGTTTACATTGTGTGCATTTCCAGTTTTATTTAAATTCCTTTTTCTCCTACAGCTCATTTAAAGCCTGGGTTAAAATTTCACACTATTTACACGTGAAGATTTTGCCTGCATATGCAGATTTGTAGACTTAACAAGTCAGTTTTCATAAATAAAATTTTGTCCATTTCTTGATAACTGTTTCAGAGGCCCCAACATTGTTTGTGATGTTGCATCAATCACATGGAAGTTGACTGCAGAGTGCAGCTTAGCTTTTGTCTATGCATTTCATCATAATGATTCTTCTATATAGCTTAAAAAAGAGTTTAGTATATGAAGTTCTCATTTCAGTACCTGCTTGATTATAGATGATATTTAGGAGCTTCCTAAATGAACAGGAAACAAAACCCCAGTACCAAGGGGGGAAAAAACGTAATTAAAAATAATCTTTTTGCTCATGGAACAATGTTATTATTTTGTCTTGGATCAACTTTATTATTCTCTAGTTAACAATCTGCAAGTTGTTTTTACTAGCAGGGACTGTGGCAAATTCTGTTTCAGTCCTAGTTCTGGACCTCCCCTTCATGTATCTCAAGTGACTCCAGTCTGGTTGATGAGCTGCTTGGGTGCATGGTCTGTGTAAAGTTCCCCTTAACTTGATATTATTATTGATTGTGTTTCTGCCTATGTGTTTACTAAATTATTAACAGTAATATAGGGTATATATATCTTGTGATTAACACCATTTACTGGATAGATTAATAAAAGCATCGCAGAGAAGCGACATGGATTTTGTAATGCTGGAGAACAGAGGCTGCAGTGCTTACATAGCTGCTGCTGTTTACAGGGGATATTGTCATGCACATTCTCACTTTTTAGCTTATTGCAGGGACCTGATCTGGCAGTGGTTAGTGTACGAGTTTTGACCAAAACTATTTTGCAGTGGAGGTTTTTTATCTTTAAACATGGTGTGCTCACTTTGCATGAGTCATGAACTAGGGTGCTGGTTATTTTACTGTTGTAAACATACCCTGTTCTTTTCTGTGAGTATTGTAACTATTGTGATGCCCTAAAGTTGCATTTATGGCAAGAGGGAGAAAGGTGGTCCCTGTCCTTCTGTGTGACTTCTCAGAAAAAGAAAACCTAATTGAGGAGTCCTCTGTCTTTACCCCTGAAAATCTCTGGCATAATTTTGCTGCTCAGGTTTCTCTACTCTTACAAAGAGAGTGACCTTATTTTCTATCTGTTGCTGCTTTTTCTTGTTACAACAGAGGTACACTTCTGCATTTCCAGATCAATTTTAACCCCAATTTCCTATCTGCATATTCACTATTCCCTCTTTTATTATGATCTAGTGCAACCTCTAACATCTCCTGTTACGTTAAAAATATCTCTTTAGCATCAAAGGGAAGACCAGCGTTACGAAGCATAGGGAAGCCTTCCTATAAATAGCACATTTTGACTTCACCCTGCCCTTGTGTTTCTGTATTTTTTCTGGATTTCACGCAATGAAATACAGACATCCTTCTAGGTACTTACTATGGCAGGTATCTGCAAGCTGGTTTTTGTGGCAGATGACTTTGCAGAGCCTGAAGAAGCTTTGCAAAGTGTGTCACCTTCTGTGAATGTTAAATACCAAGATGTAAATGCTGATAAGAACGATAGCAAGGCAGCTCACAGAAAGGAGGTACAGTGTATCTTGTAGAGGCTTGATTCTGGTGAGTTCTTGTATATGTATATACAATATATGCCTGGAATATTTGGATATTTTGGTTTCTTAGACTTCATGTATGGAATTATTTTTTTAAATCAGAATATAGCAGAAATAGGAATAAAGCAGAAAGTAGTGTAGAGAATCCATCAAAAAGATCATGTCTAAGTTTTACTGGGTATTTTTTTCATCTATACAGGAACATAAAAATAGGAAAATTAAGTTTTTGTTGCTGTACTGTAATTTGCTGAGTTCCATCTTTGCAGCTTCACTAAGATGTGTGGATCTGGCTTTAAAAGCAAAGTCACCGGTTTGTGTGTCAGCCTCTGTTCTGAGCTATGCTGTCAGAAAGGGAAGGACACTATTGTTTGCATTTAAGTACTGAACCCTCAAAATAATCATTCTCCTATGGATTTACTTTCTAAAAATTGCTCTCTTTTTCGATCAAATGTTTGTATTTGGATTGTTTTCCAGTAGTACTTAAAATGTTCTGGGAAGATGCCATTTGTTCACGCTTGACATTTTTCATTTCTTCCTATTTTTTTCTTAACAGGCATAGCTTTTCTCTTTTGACTCCTCTCCCCCAGCTATGACCAGCTATGAAAAATTATTTTTCAGCAGTCCTTCGTGGCTTTTGACAGATCTTTTATACAGTCAGTGTGTATGGGGTCCTGAGGGGATTGCTGCTACATCTGTCATGGTATTGCAGTGCTTGTGGCATAGTACTTACCTCTCGAGGCATTTTTATTTTTTTCCTTTTGAACACCAATACAGGTCTTTGTTAGAATTTTCTGAATATGTGTTTGAGTCTTTCACAACATCACAAGCTATGCTGAGGTGGCTGCTTTACCACTCGACCCAACAAAACAGACTGCAAATGTTCCCCCAAGTTACTGGTTCAGGCTGCTGCCAGTAAAATGGCTCTGGTGGTTACTGTGCTGCAGCAATGCTGTTTGTGCTGAATGATTACAATATGTTGTTATAATATAGAAATTCAGGCTAAAAAACTGTACCCCTAATCCCACTTTATAGGATGCTGACTTCAGGACAGAAAATGAGGCAGAGTCCCTTTAAAAGGAGACATATCCTGTACATCCACTTGTGGTACAGATGTCCTGTCCTGCTTCTTGTTGAGTCTATTCATCTAGAGGGAGCTCCCCTAGCTTGTCCCTGAAATAGTCCTTGCCTTTTTTGCAAGAATATCATCCCTTTTTCTGAAATGTTTTTTAAACAGTTTGAGCTTTGCAGCCTTTTCAAGGTAACCTCCTCGTGTCTAGCTAGCGCTGGGTGTTGTGGATTAGATGTTATATTTAAAAAAACATCCTCTAGTGTTTTGCCAAATGGCCTCGGAGCTTAGAGTGCCTCTGCCATGCAGATGGGTGCCAGAAAATCTCTTAACAGGGTGATGATGACTGCATATGGAAAGGGATTCGGAGCTTTAACGAGACAGCTCTGAGTGCATACAGTGAAAACCTCCTTACCATCATCCCCTACACACAGGCTCAAATTATCCTTCTTTGCTGCTAAATCCCATTCTGTTAAAAACCTCAGCACATGAACGGTGATAGTAGATTAGGATAATTACTAATCATGAGTCCTCTGTCCACCTCGCTTCCTCATCTGGAAGAATTATCCCCTGCTTAAATTCAAGTGCATTAACTGCTCTGCAACATAACAAGCCCTTAATCTTCAGGCTTCTAAAAGTGTCCTCTCATGCCTTCAGATTTTCATCATCTTTAGGCTGCTTTGCCTGCTTGCATTGCTCTAAAAAAATAATTTAAACACTTGCCAGTCTTTCGTGTTAAAGCTCCAGAAAAAAGATCATTATAGGCCTTTTGTAGGTGACTTGTGAAATAAATATTTACTGAGAGTTGATCCATTTTAACACACTGCCAGTGCTACTTGGAAATTCAGTGTTTGGGTACGGGAATATTACAGTTGGTTCCATGGGTAAATTGACTAATATACCATTTACTCTCAAATATTTTTCTGACCTGTCCAACTCTTGTTAGATTTGCAGCCTGTGTATTTTGACAAAAAAACAGATTTCTGTACTTTGTAATATTTACATAGGTACTGTATATAGCCATTGGGTCAAACCATCTAATGCAGCCAGAATGCACAGAGGATGTGTCTGGTGTGAGCTGCTGTAGTGTAAAATCATGTATTACTAGTGCCTTCCACCAAGCTCTGCGCTGTGCATTGCCAGTACGTCGTCTTGGGATGCAGTCAGAAATTTGGCTTGTTTATTTTGTTATTTTGCTATTTCATAGAATCATTTAGGTTGAAAAAGACCTTTAAGATCATCAAGTTATACTGTGAACCCAGCACAGACAAGTCCATCACTGAACTATGTCCCTCAGAACCACATCAACATAGATTTTTAAATCCCTTTAGGGTTGGCGATTGCGCTTCCCTAGGCAGCCTCTTCCAGGGCATGACAGCCCTTTTGAGGAAGAAATTTTTCCTCATGTCCAATGTAAACCTCCCCTGGTGCAACTTGAGGCCATCTCCTCTTCTCTTATTGCATAAGAGATTGACCCCACCAGGCTCCACCCTCCCATCAGGGAATCGCTGAGAGCCAGAAGGTCTCCCCTGAACCTCCTTTTCTCCAAGCTCAACAACCTCAGGTCCCTCAGCTGCTCTTCACAAAACTTGTGCTCTAGACCCTTCCCCGGCTTCATTGTCCTTCTCTGAATACACTGTAGTCCCTCAATGCCCTCCTTGGAATGAGGGGCCCAAAACTGAACCCAGGATCAAAGTGCAGCCTCACCAGTGTCGAGTGCAAGGGGATGATCTCTGCCATGTCCTGCTGACCACATTAATGCTGATCTAAGCCAGGATGCTGGTGGCCTTCTTGGCCACCTGGGCACACAGTGAAGCATCTTTCTCTGGGCAGCTTTCCAACCACTCTTACCCAATACTGTAGTTTTTCAGGGGGTTGTTGTTACCCAAGTTGGCCTTGTTGAACCTTAAACAACTGACTTTGTCCCATTGATCCAGCCTGGCCAGATCCCTTTATAGAGCCTCCCAACCCTCAAGCAGATCAACACTCAGGCCCAACACGGTGTCATCTGCAAACTTACTGAGCGCGCAATTGATTGATTTTTTGCTGAAGCTGGAATTTAATACCAATTTACTGGTATAAAATGGTCTTGGTGTACTTGCTAATTGTTTTTGCTAATACGTTCATGTTCTTACAATTCAAAACTAAATGCAATGCACTTTTTTTTTTTTTTTGCAGTACATAAATTACATTTGAAGGTAGTATTTCTGCAGACACAATTCAGGAAACTAGTGGTCAATTAAGTGTTTCAAGCTTATTGCTTTTTAAGCATTGCACCAAATTTCTCTTGGTGCACCAGTTTTAAAGATCTCTAGGTACCTTTGTGCCAGGAAAGAGTTCAGTCTGTGGGGACAGCCACTCCACCAGAGCACAGAAGTTTCCAGGCAGGGCTGGCTGTAAACACTGCAACAGGCTTTTCTCCTGCCTGCCGGGGCATGATGGGCATGTTAGGACAAGACAGCCCTTTTAGTCTGTATCTCTTTCATCCGTGGGTCTGAGTAGATTGGAACTTTTCTTCTTCAACATTTTAACGATTCAGTAGTTAAATAAAATAGATCATTTGCAATGGGGAGGGATTAAAGGAGTTAATGGCTATATTTGCTTTGAGAGGCCTGTGTGCCTTCCATCAAAATAAATTAGTCTCCTAGGCTTCTGAGGAGCATATTAGGCCTAACATCATCTTAATATATTCTAAAGCTGTGTGTCTGAGAGAACTGAATTAAAGGATTTTAAATTTATAATTACTTCAGATGTAATTAATTTCCTCTTTTTTCTTTTTTCTTTTTTAAATAAAATTGGATGGGAAAATGTGGTTTATAAAGAAAGCAGAGAGAATGTGAAGGGGAATCACTGTTATCCTGCAAGAGCTGCTGCAAAGCACCAAATAAATGATTTTATTTTGTGCATGGCAGTTAGTTGTAGCAGTACTTTATACTAGATGCCAAGTTAGCGCTTCCTTTTTGTTTGAGAAACATCTGAGAAAAAGGCCTTTTGCTCTGGTGAGCTTTGTAGCATCTTTAGGACTAGCACCATGTGTTGGAATGTGCTTCAGCCTTGCAGCAGATACTTGGAGACCTCCATCCCAGGTGCAAGCCTGCCCACAAGAATCTCCTCAGCCCCACTGGGTCTGCAGGGAGGTGAAACTGCAGCAGAAATAACTCAGGACAGTGCAACTAACCCCAGAAAGGATTATTCTGAGTCACTCTCTCTGTAAGTTTACAGCTTGTGACATCTGACTGTGGTTTTGTAGCAGCCCTCAAGATTTATCAACACTACCTGATCTCCCCATTATATCTTGCAGTAAATTTAGAGAATTTACATCTTCTAACTTCAGTCTGAATTGCTGGCACCAAATATCCATTTTACTGGATTTCCTGGAAAAGTTTTTAACTATGCACAGATTTGTGATGAACCCACCCAACAATCACCTCTGCTTTGACCAATTAAGAGCACACCAAAACTAAGGAATATCAATTTTTTAAGAAGAGATGCTGTGTTGCCTTTAAATAGTCTCAAAACACTGTCAACATTATCTCTGGGTTGCACAGCAGCTTGATGCTGAGTAAGGGCTAGAAACTGTTCAATGCTGCACTCTGATGCCACTGTAGTAATTGAAGATCTGTCTGCTAGGATGTCTTCCACATCTCAGTGCTTTGTTTTCAGAAAAAGAAAGGTGAAAGAAACTTGATGATGGGGACAAGGAACTCCAATGACATATTTTACAGCAGTAACTTGATATAAAAACAAAGTCTATTTGTAAAATTTTCATCTGTGAAAAGAATGTGCTCAAATTAAGCCACGGGCTCTAAAGGCTATTTTTTTTCTCTCCCATTTTTACACCAAGAGAATTAACTGTACTCAATTAGCCCGAAAGTGGAGCTTGTCAGAATCAGATTTGCAGCACAGCCTTTCATATCCTCCAGAAGAACAAAAGCCTCTTTCTTCCCCCAGCTCTGGATGCACAGGAAAATCCACACTATCTTGCCTGATCACAGAAGAGATTCTCTTACAAACCCGGGTCCTTTTCATCAGCATCTTCTCACACGGTTAGCCCCATCTGTTGAGTGAAAGCATTGCTTTCAAGTATAAGACAAATAAACCTGAAGTATTGACAGTACCTTCCAGGCTAAGATGTACCTGAGGTAACCTCAGACCTCTCTGCATGTCGAGCTCAGATGGCTCATTTAAGCCTTTGAGCCTTCTGCTGGAGGATGCTTGTGAAGAAAGGCTACTACCCACCCCCTGCTTGCACACATCAGGGAGGCAGGATTGCAGTCATTCTTCAAGAAGTTCATTGGCAGTGTATTGCTTTGGTGTGGGAATTAAGAGCTGGTAATTGAATTCCTCCTCACCATTTTTGTTTTCTCTTTAGTGGTGTTCTTCAAATAAAAATTTCATCCCTTGATCTTAATCTTACCATTTATACATATGCACTGTAAAAGGGATCTTCAAGACAGAAGTTGCTGATAACTGACAAGCATGTCAGAAGCATAAATGAAGTGTGCTTTTTAGCTTGTTTTTGGTTTTTTGTGTGACTTTAAAATTCTTTAAATTTCACAGGATGGCAAAAAGTGCATCGTAACACCAGGGTGAATTTTTTGCAAGTTCTAAACTTTAAAGTGACTGGACTTTCCCAATGAAGGAAACCTAATTGTGATACTGATACGGACCAAACAACTTAGTTTGGAAATAAGTAATTAGGAAATAAATGATAGTTTGCATCCAGCTTTTCCTGTTACCTGGTTTGATGGTTCTAATTTGGCTAATTGGTTTGCTTATCCTCACACTCAGCTAGATCCACATATATAGAGCCTAAATATCAGGAGTGACAGGATATTTCTTGCTCAAGACTCACTCCTTGGGAAATAATTTTTCTGAAAGTGTTCTACTTTATGGAATTGGAGATTTCTAACTAGAATTCTGTATCATAATTAAAAACAAAACAAAAAATCTACGCAATTCTGTTTTCCTTGCTAGAGGCTTTTCTCCTTTCAAATTACTTTGTTCTTATTTGTGTTTATGCTGCTGTCCACAAATGTTGGAAATAAGTTATGTAGAAACCACAGGTCACTGGAATAAAATGAGGTTAATCTCCAGCTCACTATAAGTGACAGTGTTTATAACCCGCTTCCAGAAAAACAGAGCTAAAGCTTTAAAGGGTGAGGATGAAAGTATAAAATACAAAACTTTTTCTCTTTGCAATGTAGTCTTAGCTCACTACAGCAAACTAGCAAAAAGGAAAATGTCTGTTTAACAACTTTCCTGGCACCACAAATCTGTATTTGAAAGCATTTCCTTGTGCAGTAGGAAACAGTGAAGTAATTGTCAGAGCTGTTTAAGTAAAGTATGTCCTCAGCTGGGATGAATAATGATTCCTCCTGGGAGGAATGGTGCTGGCAGACTGCAAACCTGGCCAGAAAGTCCTAGTACTTCTGCTTCTGTAAAGAGTTGACTTATTTTGGGATAAGGAATTGCTTTGTCCAGGTAAAGGACCTGGAATTTGCTATGTTCTTTGCTATGTTCTTACATCGCCTGGCGCTGCAGTGCTGTGCTCTGTAAAGCATTGATTTTACAGCATGTCTGGGAGGTGTGGAAGTAATTTGCCTCTTAGAGAGGGGAATGGAGGCACAAAGATAAGGGAAAACGTCGTCAGCGTCATGAACAGCATTGCAGAAACTAAATTTCTGGTGCCTACTCATCTGTTTGTCTGTCCCCTGAGGTGGTCCTGCAGCCTTGGGCTTCATAAGCAGGCAGAGCGAGGTTTCTTAGAGCAGGATCCCGATGAACCAGAGGGGTGCTTGAGTGATTCCTTATGAAGCATTGACATCAGGGGGTTTAGGTTCAGGTCCCCTCCAGGAGAAAGAGTAAAGACGATCCCAAGACTCTAATGTCCTTTTGCATCATGTGAGCAGAGACAGCAGCAGTTTGTGACACCTCAGATGTGGCTGTGTACCAAAATACCTGACAGCGTGAGTCTTGGCAGCAAGACTGGCAGAGATGATTGGAGTTTATTGATTCTTGAATACCATCAGCATAATAGAGAAAAGAAGTTGTGCAGTGCTATCAGGGCTGAATAATGCTTAAATAATTGTGCCCAGATACTGAACCTGGAGTACCCGGGAAGCATTACTGATGGAAGCTGGGAAGTGGTCTCTAATGCTTGCTGGTGGTCATTTGTTTTTTCCCTTTGATCTCATTGTTTGTGCAGAGTCAGCATTATTTTCTCAGAAGAGCAATACAAACTAAAGCTAAATGAGGCATTTTAGGAAAAAAAAAAAACCAAACTGGTTACTGACAAATGAGTCCTTGTGAGGCAAAAAATCAACATATTTTTAACCTGGGCCATAGCAAAAGCTCAAATATAATCATTGGTACCTGGCACTATGGCCTACTGTCATGCAGAGGTCAGTTGGAGTTTCTTCAATATGTATATATATATGTATTAAATGTCTCTTTAGTTTTAACAACAACAACAAAACAAAAACCAACCAAACAAAAACACAAAACAAAACTAACGACCTTAAGTAGTATGGTTTTTAAATATTCGGTCCATCATGGATTAATTAAGATGGCACAGAAGAATTAGGACCATCACCTGTATAAAAGAAGGTAAAATTGCCTCTGTCATTTGTGATTCAGAAATAGAAATGAAATCAAATCAAGTTGCTGCAACCCCAATTTAGGGCTGTCATATGATTTTTGCCCTGATACTTTCTTGCTGGGAGAGTTGGGCATTCCAATCATGTACCTGAAATTAAAGTTAACTGTGTTACATGGCTGAAAAGAGGAGACTGCTCAAAGACTGGGGAGGCTACCAGGCAGGGTTTTTCTGGAACTACCAAGGCAGGGTGGTTCCGTGAATCTAGAAAGCAGATGAATTCTGCAGGGGACCAAAGAAATGTAAGAAAAACTCAGGGGCAATGCAGAAAAGCTGTATGCACTCAAGTCTAATAAGTCTCGGGGAACTATACGTAGTCAAAGAGAAACTGCTGACTGTGCACTTTACCTTGCAAACCTGAAAGTGAACCAATTACCAAGTGCCTGAAATAACCAGAAGGAAAGGAGACTCGATGGAGGGATAGCTCCTCCAAGAGTCAGTGTATGTCACATCCTGAAGTGAAGGTGTTGATGTTCCACGTTGGTGCCAAACTTTCAGTTAACTTCATCGTGCTCAATGATGAGCCTGTGTGAATGAGGTGTAAACTGGCTAGTCTGAAATATGTGGAGCCAGATGAGGGCCTTTTTTATTTTTTAAAAACTGGGTGAATCCTGGATTCTGCTTCACTTCAAGTAAAGTATCAGATGTCAGAATCTGCCCATCAGAGGATTTTCTGTAGTTACCTACTCCTTAAATTTGGTTTCTGAACATTACGAAGTTCCTATTATGTTGTAGGAGGAGTCAAGAGTATTACAAGTACCTGCTGCAAAAAATAATTTTGTATTCTGAATATTTTTGGTAGTTCTGTTTTCTTCTGGAAAGGTACTAACTATGGCTGAATATATGAGACTACTTAATTGCACTAGCAGTCTTCTGGTTAATTATTAGTGTGAACTGGAATGTTTAGTATCATTTTATGTAATAATGAATTATATTGGTAACACTATTAACATTCTGAGAGTTGCTCAAAGACCTATATGCAAAGTTTTTATCCCCTTTAGAAAAAGGGTAATTAATTTTCTTTGTGCTCAATGAAGTAAGGACATCTGCAAATTATAGTTCTGGCTTATAATTACATGTTTGGAGTAGCACAGCGAATGCTAGTAGAAATATAAACTATGTGTAGTGATAAATATATCACCCAAATGCTGCAAAATAAGGGGACTTTCTTTGTTGCTATTTTAATTATGACTTCTGTTGAGCTCAGCTGGCTATGGCTGTGCTTTATGACTGCATCACAGGGACCAAATCTCACAGTCTCTCATGAGGTCGGTTGCCACGAACACCCAAATTGGCAGTAAAACAGGCTGTGTGCTTTGTTCTTAGGTGTCGTGCAAATAATGAATAATTTATATATATTTTTATATATATATTTATATACTGGTTAATAATGAAAATATTATGTTAAATCTGCAAAGAAGGTGTTAGTTAAAAGACAAAATTTTGATGTTATTTTGTTTATTGTTATTCAACAGAATGTGCTACATGAAAATAAAGAGGTATTTTTCTCTTTTCCACATTAGGTTCTTATACAGAAGCATTCAGTTGTTAGTCTTTCTGCATGAAAAAGCCAGACTTGATTTTTAGTTTGGATGACTCCACTTCTATTACCAGAAATGGTTATTACCAAAATATTTCTTGCTCCATCTACATCTCTCAAAATCAAAATTACAAGTATTATTGCAACTTCAGTGGCAGTTCTTTAGGGTTATGGTGTTTTGTAATCTTTGGTGTTTCCTGTTGCAGTTTTCACTGTGAAACAGATTTCAATAGGAATTTAAAATAGATTTTGATACACTTATATCACTCCGTAACATTAAAATACCTATGGAAAATTTTTAAGGGGAAATATAATTAATTGTAAAATAGCTCAAATCTGAAAATACAATTACAGTTCTTCAGGTTTTATTGAATTGGACACATTTCAAAATGCTCATGTTATAGTGCTTGCATATAGGGATGCTCTGTGTTGGTTTTGCCAGCAGAACTGTGAGAATATGGGGTGGGGGCTTTGCATGTGTTTGTGTGCAAGGATTTGGCAGTATTAAAAAGCAAGCATATTTTTGAACTTGGCTATTCTGAACTCAAAACACAAAGGTTTGGAAACTTGTCTTCCCTTGAATTATTTATAATACAGAACTGCTAGTGTCCTTCAAAAGTAAGTGATAAGCCAGAACAAAAATGAATGTGGTATCGCCTTGTCTGCACATCTGCATTTCTAAAGATGAGGCAGAATTGTGACAACAGACTAAAGATTGTTTCATTCTTTGAGAACTCCTGCTCTTCATCTACATGACATTTCTGGAGCTGGTATCCATGGTAATTCTTGGGGATGATTTAGGAGCTTGGCCTGACAACGTCTGGGAGAGTTCTTATTCTAGCATACTTAACAACATTACTTTGCAAGTTCATTTGCAGAGGGAACCTGTTGTAAGCAGCGTGGTTAACTTATTTTTTTCACTCTAATGCATGTAGAATCTCCATTTTTAAGTGTAGTGGAGAATCCCTATGGATTTGGTTCCATTTCTGTAACAAGCCTGAAATCCAGCTGCTTCTGGATGCACTTGAATATTTTTGCAGCTTAGAATAAAATATGAATGAGGTTTAAGTGACCTGTAATAGGTAAGGATGGTGATTTAAACTTTTAGTAGTCTTTCAGTTATCGGAGGACCAGTTGATAGCATTTAATGACATATTTTCTAATAACAGTATTTAAATTTCTGAGCATCTTCAAAGTCATCTCTCCTAAATCGTATGAGAAGGGGAAAAATATCCCACAGGACAAATCCTCCCTATGGTATTTGAATTTTAGATACCTTTTGGAGCTAAGAGCCATCAGTGTGAGCCATATCTGAGGATTGTGATTTCAGTAAGCCATTATTTTCCCAAGACCATCCCTCTTAAAAAAAAAAAATTGTCCTCTGTTTGGAAGTTTTCTGAGCTTTTGTGCCATTCTAGCACATTTCCGAGAGAGTCCTTAACAATATTTTGGGTTGATCAATAGGTTTGTGTTGCTGTGAAGTTATATTTATTCTCTATTCGAGTTTTCATTAGGTACAGGAAATATAAGTTGTTTCTTTCCATTATTATTCTCTCAACCACAGGTTTATTGCTTTGCCTCCCCTTTCTTCAATTCCAATGTCCCTTAGGAGCTGGTCTTAAGATTTATCAGCCTGAGGGAAATAAATAAGTAAATGTCCCTGCTGAGCCTGTGAACTTTGTTACTTGATAGAAGGAGTTTAAAAAAAAAAAAAAAAAAAAAAGGAGAGAGAGAAAATAAGGTAATTTTGGAAGCCAATGGGTCTTGGAAGTGACCTGGAAGTGGCTGAGGTTGGTGGGGACCTTGTGCAATCCCCCCCTGACCCACTGTCAGTGCTCTGCTTACTGCAGCCCAGCCCAGGGGGCTGCTGGCCTTCTTTACCATGTCGCTGGCTGCTGGGCAGCTTGGTGACCACCAGGATCCTGAGGTCTTCTCTTGCGGTAGTTCATAAGGATTTTTCCACCCTATGTTAGAGCATGCCCAGTGCTCTGTTCCCTCTAGTCAAAGCAAGAACAGCACAGTATACTGGAATGGGGGTGAATAGGGGTAGAGTCAAACTGTAGGAAATAACAATTTTAGGAAAAAAACCTTGCAGTGATATTGGAGTTCTCCAGAGCCAGCCATCAGACACAGATGAGGATTGTTGGTGCAGTTCATGTGCAGAAATGCTTTAGGAATTGCTCATTTGCTGAATCTAAGAGAATAAAGAAGGCTGCAAAGAGTATAGGCTTTGTGGAGGTGATTCTTGTTGTGGTTGTAAGATGTGATGAGTTCGTAAGTAATCTAAATGCATACTAGATGACACCTTGCATGGTTTGGTAACATTTTCTCTTTTTATTAAATTATTCAAATGGCATTGCTTATACAAATTAGCAAATGCCATAAACCCACTCAGTTGCTGGAAAAAAGTTGGGTGTTAATAAGTTTATTGAACTGTATAACATTACATCAATGTAATTGATTAATCTAAAGATTGTTTGCTGTATTTGGTGTGTGTTCTGTCATTTAAGCTTTATATTTACTTTTAAAGTATTGTGCTATAAAAGAAATCTCACCATAGTGAATAAATCATTGATTTCTAAGTCATGCATATTTTCTTGGCTTCTGAAAACAGTGTTTTTCTTTATTGGATTTTCATCGATTCTTTTAGTTTTTTTTAATAGTTACTTATTTTTTATAATACATGGCACAGTACAAAGCACTTGCAACTTCAAAAATATCCTTGTCTTCCCTGGACACGTTTCTTTATATAAATCCAAACTAAATTTTTAGTCATAAAAAGAATTTAACTAGCACCCTGTCTGAAAATTAATGAATACTTCATGAAAAGGTGCAAGAAAAATGTCAAAATGCTTTTCTTGACTACTTCAGAAATAATTTTGATAGACTGTTGTGTTTCAAGAGCATCCATGTCAGTTGCAGCATCTCCAGTAGCTTTCAGGAATGGCTTTTGACCTAGGTTTGCTGCATTTCTGTGCCAGTAAGTCTGCCCGAGGGTTTCCCCGACAGGGTGGCCAAGACCTTTTGCTTTGGGGGCATGATGAGGCTGTGCCAGTCCTGCAAAGCTCCCTGGGCATTTTTCTGTTCTGAGTCCTGAGTAACGGTCCAGTCAGTTCCAGAAGTCCAGAGCAGCCTCTCCTCTTTAGGTCATCTTGTCTCACTAGTAGGACTCATGGAGACGTGTCCTGGAGCATGTGGGGCTCCTGCACTTACCTGCTGCCTTAGAGTTATGGCTTCATGAATTTTTTTTTCTTGGAATCAGTAAAAGTCTGAGCAGAAAGTTGAGGAAACCTCTTCTGTAGCACAAATTCTCCTTATTCACCACTAGCTAGGGATTACGTATTTATTGGTGCATTCAGTTTTGCACTGAATTCAGGTAGATGCTTTATTCCTATTAACCTGTAATTTGTCTAAAATAATTCCTAATGCTATCCAAATGTACAATTTTATTTAGTACTAATTAAAAGCTGATTGCTATGCTGAGAAAATGTGTATTTGTCACTTGTGGACTTAACAGAATAAGTCATCCCTGTTTTTACCACTTAGTATTAATATTACTCCACAGACAATTTAGACATCTGTGCATTGTGAAGCCATTCAAAACTGCTCTACTAGACTGACTTATTAAAAACATGTTATCTAATTAAACAGCTCATTGCTCTAAGCAAACCAGATGGCATAGCACAGAGCTAGAAAAAAAAAAAAGATGAATTTATAGGGCAGAGTTGGTTCTTTTATTACAAGACATCTTTGGCGGGAAGGAAAGCCTAGCTTTTATTTTTGCTTAACTAGAATATTAATAATTTTGTTGCAATTGCTTATCTGCTGCTTTGATGAGTAGATGTGGAACTTCTCTTGAGTCCACAGGAGTTGGAAAGCTTTTAAGCATCTTGGAAAATAAATGTGTATTTCAGCTTTAGTACATTCAGTCCGTGCCTTCCCCAGCTGTTGCAGCCATGTTGGAAGATGGTGAATAACCATGGCCCTGTTCTTAGGAACTGTTATGGCCATACTGGAATTTCCCACCCTGGCGTTGATGTGACAAATGGGGATTTGTCTGTGTCTGGAGTTGCACATAGCCCAGTACATAGGAATAGGAAGTGTAGTCCTTGAAGATTTAATTGGAGTTTAACAGGAATTTATCCAGTAAATGAGGAGATTGTGAAGGTGCTGAAGACTATGAAGCAGCATCTAAATGCTGGAAAAGATGGAATAGATATTTGGATTACTTGGAGCCTGCCCTAAGAATGAATTTGTGGGCATTTCCACATCATATAAGCAACACAAGTCATGTTGACATTTAGACCATAGTGCTTTAATCTGTTGGAGGTTGTGCAGGTTCTGTTAATGTACAGATTCACCTAAAGCTATGGTATCTTCTGTGAAGATGGTATTGTCACAGAATTTCTGAGGCTGGAATAAACCTCCAAAATCATCAAGTCCAGAAAGTACTTCCAAAAGTACTTCCTGTTACCTCGATAAAAATCACTGGACTCATCTTCTCTGGGGAAAATAGTGTTGGCTGCAGTATCATCTACAACTTCTATCTTAATTTTGTTTTGTAAAACTGTGCACATACCTGTGAGGAGTTCAGTGACTTTAAGAGTAGTCTATCCACATAACTCATGGTGACTGATGTATGATGCTGGTATAATCGTAGTAAGTTGTTAGTCATGAGCAATGACAAAATCATGTGTGCATTCACAGGGGGCATTTTTAGTAAACTAAATCCATTTATCCACTGAGCTTTCCAGGAAGTGTGTCTGTGACCTGATGACTGTGCTTCACATGTTTTGGGGGTTTTTTGTGTTGGGGGGTTTTGTTTGTTTGTGTTTTTGTTTGTTTTTATTGGGTTTTTTGTTTGTTTGTTTTTTTGTGTGTGTTGGGGTTTTTTTGTGTGTGTTGGGGTTTTTTGTGTGTGTTGGGTTTTTTTTTTTTTTTGGTTGGTTGGTGGGGTTTTTTTGTTTTGTTTTTGTTTTTTTTTTCCCATA